>JASDQU010324123.1:0-10316 GCA_032191745.1 Picea mariana
AATTGGGGAGTTGGAGCTTCCCTCAAGTTGTAGCCTGAGAAACTAGGGGGTTGGAGCCTCCTTCCAGTTGCAGCTGGAAAACAAAGGAAGTTGGTGCTTCCAATGAATGTAATTCTTCAAGACATATAAGAAAAATCATTCCGTGGTTTTCTCCTGATTTGGGTTTCCACGTAAAACACTGATGTATCATGTATGTGTGTGATTGTTTATTTCTTACTGCTCATTATTGGATAATAATTCTACGCTGATATAACATTTGAAGAAAAAGGATTATAATTATGTTATTACTGATTCACTCCCCCTCTCAGTAATCCAACAGATCCTAGTTCACACTATATTTCCAGAACTTGACGAGGAAGGAAAAATCATATTGGAGCCTGAAGCCATCACTGACACAAGAATTCGCCAGCTGAGGAATAGATCCATTTCAGAGTATTTCATTAAATGGAGGAAACTATCGGTTGAAGATTCCACTTGGGAAGATGAGTCTTTCATACAGAAGCATCCATAGTTACTCAAGCGATGTGGACAACACTTGTCTCAAGGGGAGGGGCATGTTAAGCCCTAATATTGGCTCATTTCCCCTTAATTGGGGCATATTATATTAGTAATGTTATTTTATTTATGTTGGCTTTAGGCCATTAGTTGTAATTATACCTCCTAGTCTCCTATATATACCAAGGAGACATTTTCATTTTGAATGATCTTGTACTTGAACATTTAAGTGGGGTAAAAGGAGGTTGCCCCCTTGAAGAGGCTTATTATCTTAAATTATATCTTTTTCAAGGCGTTGAGTAATTTTTCTAAGGTTTTTCTATGCTATATTGATATTTGGTTCTTAACAGTTGGTGCTTCCTCTATCTCTTTGTCTTCTTGCAGATGCGCTCGCTTTCCTTTGATCTTTCAGCTGGGTACACATGTCATTAAGGCCACCCCAATCATTTGTCTTACTGTCTTGGCCATTTGATCGTGTTTCCATCTATCCCTTCGGGTGTGTTTGGTGGGGCAAGGAATTGCAGTTGAAGTCATGGGGGGGATAATTAGATGAATATCTTGGCGTTGGCTCGTTAAGGGATGGATAATGATTATAGGGAAGAGTAATTGTTCACAAAAAGAATGATGGGGGGAACAAGTTTCCAATGAGAAGGTGGGATGAGTGGATGCAAGAATGCGGGTGGTAGGGATAGACGGGGTAAGTGATAGTTGGGGGGTGAAAGATAGAGTGGGTGGAGAAGGTGGATGTTGTGCATGATTTCTCATTTTCTCCCAGCTACACTTGCTTTTCCCTGTTCAATGCATTGGGTGCACTTGTCCATTAATGCTACCACGAATCTTGAAGGTTCAATCCTTTCATTTAGTTCAAAAGCAAACATCTTCTTCTGTATTTGTGGCAGATTTTCTGGAACTTGTTCACCTCTTGGAATATGACTTGAAACTATGAACTTGGATTAACCAACCATTCCTTGATTTTAGGTAGATCAATTTGGATCATCTCATGGATGGTTGCCTGAGTAGCTTTCTTGTTCTTTCTGGAGTTTTGTTGGTTCATTTATATCTCAATCTACCCCAAGGCCTCTTAGATATTATTCCCTTCGAACTCAATCAACTTTTTATTTAATGAAGACAATGCCTCTAGACAAGCCTCTTTTACATTTCTGGCAAGTCTCTTGCCTTCTTCCAGATTTGTTTCCCATGCTTTTAGGGCCATTTCGCCTCTTACTTGTTCAGAATGAGAGAGAAAGGTAATACCAGGGTTATTAGCTCTTTGCATCCACATGAGAACTTCTTGAAACTTAGACCGAGCTGAGAAAGCCTCTTTTTCCTTGACATAAATATCTTTTAGAGAAAGGTCCACTACTTGATAACATTTTTGAATAGCATCTACTTTCTGATAGAGTTCTTGATGGGCAACTTCTAGCCTCTCATTTATTTATGATGCTTTAGTTTTGAAGGCCAAAATATCTATCGTTGTGTTCTTTGTTAGGGTTAGTCTGGCCTGTAGCTGCTCAATCAAGTTGTCACACTGAGTGAGCAGTCCTTTTCTTGTCTGTGAACTTTGGTAGAGCATCTCAAGGTTATCTTGTAACTACTTAATTTGCTACTGATGGCTAGCCCTGATTTGCTTAAAGTCTTGGTTCATCCTGCTTCTAACAAACTGCTCTATACTATATATCTCATTTTGCAAATGTTCTACCAAGAGGAATTTATGTCACAGTTGTTCGATTAAATTGTCCATTGACCATTGATTGCCAGTGGTAAATGCCCCTAACGAACCTGCAACTTCTTTTGCAAACTCTAGACCATCATGGTTTTTCCCGTCATACACCAGTATTTACCTTTTAGTGATAACTCCATCCTTTTGGTGAGATTCTCTCTTCACAATCGCTTTTCGTTTCCTGATAAAAAAGAAATCTGAGGGAGGCATCTCTTTGGGAAATATAGGCATAAGATCACCTACAAAAGTGATTTCGGAACTAGGATTTCCAAAGATGGTCTGTAGAGGGGTTAATGATGTGATAGGAGAACTAAATTTGGTGGAAGGTTTTTGTCATGTTGTATTTGGGGTTCGAGCAAGACTAGCTGGTGTTGAATGAGGGAGAATTTTTCCTAGATTCATGAAGGCTTTAAACCAAGCTAATACTTGTTGATCATTCAGTCCTGATAGTGACACTCTTATCTCATGAAATAACACTTATGGGCCTTTTGGGACTTCATCAAATTTGTGCTTAGCAGAGAAACTTGGCTCAGATCATGTAGGCCTAGCTTCTTGTGAAGGAGGTGTGGGTATTGACTCTCCTTGCAATATCTTTAGTAAGTTGTTTCGCCTATGTTTTTGAAAGCTGAGGAAACCGGCTTGTTGGTCAGGGGGCAAAGACTAAAATCTTGTTCAGACTTCCTCATAAGATCTAACTCCTCTGAACATTTCATCATAAGTAGAATTATCATGGATGTATCGCTTCATGTTAAACTGAGACAGGTGATTTTCCACTATCCTATGTGGATCATGCTTCTTGAATTCGATGTCAAATAATTTGACATCCTCTAGGGTTGTGGCCTCAACTTTAGAGTGACCGTAATCTAATAATCTAAACATGCCAACCTGAATTTGGAGAGTTGGCCAGACCTTTTTTGTGCTGCTTTTAACTCCTTGTTGCTACCTCCTGCCACTGTGTGGTACACCACTTCTCTGCACACTAGACTGTCAGGTAAAAATTGTGGGAGGGCATGAGGAGGAACTGAACAACCAAATAATCTAGTATAGGATAAATTCTCCTCAATGAACTAGTCTGCAAGCTTTCCTAGGTTCCCCATAATCCTTTCTGAAATCCAGGGAGGTGGGTGACCATAAAAAGCTATGTGAACCGGTACCACCACGTTGTGACAGATTTCATAAAATAAATCTTTGTCGTTCTCCTCCCATAATTTGGAGTGATAAAAATAAATTGGCTCAGAACTGGTCGGGCTCCAACTCCAATTCATCAGGGGAAAAGGGGTCATGAAACAAATGGCATCCATAACATATGTCGACATGTAAAAAGGGGCAGGCTGCCCTTTTGATTTTGTTGATTTATACACAACAATTTCCTTGGCCAAATTATCAGATAGCATTTTGGCCCAATTAAAAGTATAACCCTCGACTACCTCATTCATGATGGCTACCCACTCAACCAAGAAATGTGTTGGGTTCTTGTTCCTGAATAGGCGACAGAGCATCATGGCTACATACATCATATGAACGTTTAAAGATGTTGTGGCATACATACCATGAGCGTCGGCTCTAAATTTTTTTGGATGTCCCCACCAGGTCTTGACTATATCATGACCATTTCTAGCGTATTGGGTGCATTCCTTTCTCTCAAACTCTAGAAGAAATGTGGCATTGTAAGTGTATTTAGGAGTAGGGGAAATCTTGTACATTACTTGTAGGTTCTCTGGTCGAAAAGAGTCGATGGCGACCTATTGGTGATTGATGATGCTCTTGGTTTGGATGTCGACATGTTCCAAGGCCCAATTTATCATATCATTGTAAGGCTTATCTGTAAAGGAGTCGTCGTCTTCTTCGGCAAAGTCATCTGGACAGTTATTGATCTCATGCTCTAAGACCACAAAAACATGCGTCCAAGTTTTAATGGCATCCGCAACTCGGGGAGTTGTGTATGATAGAACATCTGTGTTTAGATTTGAATCATCACTCGATACATCAACTTTCTTTGCATTTTTTCATGGTTCCATAATCCTCAAGGGAATATAATTAACTTATCTGTGACAAGAGAAGTCTGTAAGCTCTACACTGGATAAAAACTGCTAATTGCAAATGGTAAAAATGACTTTGAAATTCGAAGTGCTTTATTCAAAAAGTCTATTGATCTTCGTATAGCTTTACTGGCGAAGAATTTATTAAACTTAATGGAATTCATTACCTGGTGATTCGCAATCCTTATTTGAAATAATTAACCTTAATCCATCATAAATATCAATAATACTTCGACGGTTCGTGTTCGGGAGTTTTGGATGTGACAGGGTGGAAATCTCTCGAAGTCTGAATTCACGGAGTAGTTAATTTTTGAGTAATCACTTTTAAATCCTAATTAATCATGTTTAAAATGTTGTATTAACTTTAAGTATTTCGAAAGTTCAGACTTTGGAAGTTTTGAATATAGTATAAGGGAAATTTTCCGAAATCTGAAACTGCAAAGTGATAAACCGACGCTTAATCATGACTAAATAAGCCATTAACCATTTTATTAATTCCTTAAAAACCCTTTTTACTTTTTGTAATCACTTTACTTCGGCCTTTTGGTAATCTGGGGATTTGTGAAATCAAAACTCCCAAAGAGTAATCTCTCGGAGTGACGTGGCAGGGATGATGTCGTTATGATGACGTGTCAAGAAAAGAGAAATGCCATGTGTCACTCTAAAGCATGCAAATCATCCGACGTGAATGTCGAAAGTAAGCGCCACGTGTCAACTCAGGGAAAGATTTTTTAAAGGACACGTGTCCTATGACTCATGTTCATGAGTTCTTTAGGAAAAGTCACGAGCGATTATCTTTGGGTTTCAGAGTTTTGGGGTTTTCATTGTTTGGGTTTGCTAGAATACCCGAAGTGCGGAGCAGTGAAGCGACCGTTAAAGGCTTTCCTTTAAAACTCAGGTGACTTCAAAACTTTGGAGATCATTAGGATCATTAGATCAAATTAAAGAAACTCGTCGACGGTAGATATTGTAAGCGCCTTATTGCTAAATAACAACCAATGGATTTGATTTAAAATTAAAAGGCAACTCTCTATGTTTTTTGTTTTTTGGGTAAAAAAAATTATTTCTAAGAGGTAAAATATAAAGTTCAAAGCTCAAAATTAGACGTGTTCCAAAAATCATCTCACTTTCCATCTCAGTCCCCCTAGGGTCACCGAGATTCCCCCCTTGTGGTGATTTCATCATCATTAAAGTGAGGGGAGTGTTTAAATAAGGTGACAATGGGTAGGTACTCCCATAGTTGTCACGCTTCTGTGGATTGGGTTGGGATTTTCCCAAGCTACACATTGTGCAATAACATTTTGGGACCATTTCTGGGGAGGATTTTACTCTTTCAAGCCTTGATGACACTTTGGAAAGCTTTGATCCCAAAGCCTTTACCTATAGCTTTCCTGGTGAATCCACTTGAGGGAAGTTCCCTTTCCATTCTATGTGAGCCTTTCATAAATCTCATATGGTGACTCTACCATCTCAGAATCCACCAACCTTCCCTCAGGAAGATTCAAACCTTCTAAGGTTTACCAAGGAAGGCTTCCTCATAACTTCCCCGTTGTCAAAAATTTGTTCCAAGGTTGCCTTCCCCTCAACACAATGGCTCACACTTGGTCTAGAAACATTTTCAAACCATTGAACACGGCTGCCTTTGCTAGATATCCCAATGTTATTCCCAAAAAGATTCATAAATGGTTTCAAAAATTCACTGGAAATGATGTGGTGTCACCAGAAGACCACTTATACGTTGATGTTACAGTAGCTGCGGGAGGTATTAACCTCCACGTGTAATATTTGACTAGAATGGAATATTTCGGAAGCAAGAGAAACCCTAAATAGATGTGTGAAAACCTTAGAAGACAATTCGACCTAGCAGAATAAATAATATTAGAATATTATCTTCCAGAAAGACAAGTCGACTCCACAGGAAATAGATAAACAAAAAATATAATTACCAGAAAGTTAGGTCGGCCCAGCCAGAAAATTCACTGGACAAATTAATATAAATAGAGGACATTTTAGCTCATTTGTACACTCGGTTAGAGCACAAGTCTTGTGGAGAGTTGCAATTGCAGCTGCAAGGAGGAATAAGGGCGTATGGTCATATCTTAGTCTCGGTCTCTCTATAGCACTATCAAGTGATATTCTTGGTGATTCTCTTGGTGAGATTATTGGTGATACTCTTGGTGATATTCTTGGTGATGTACTAGCTAAGTATGATGCAAGTTTGAGAGAGTATTGCAACTACAACTATTGCAGTAGTATATGATACTTGTTTTGTGGATATGGAGACCCTCTCTCTCTTGTGCGCTACCCTTGGAGAAGGAGCGCTCTACTTGTCTTGAGTTGTTGCTATAGTTAGAAGCTAGGGTTTATCTGTTGGTTCTAGTATGGCTTTCCAGAATAATTCTGTCAAAGGTTAAAGGTGCTCAGGGGTGGTTGTGTGCCTATGGTTGGGTGACAATATTGTGATATTTTCTATGGTAAAACAAGCACATCGAATACTTTAATAGGTTATGGTCCCACACTATCTTCAGACAGTCTAACCACTGGAAGGTAGATTGGGAAGTTTATTGTCAAGCTTGTTATAGCACCAATTGTAATTGCAATTAGGCTTTGCAGCAACAACAAACCCTAACCCATTTGTTTGGGCACCTATAGTAAAGTGTTTGGAATATGTATTTGACATTCTAGTGCACCCTAGTCCAGCACACCTCTTAGTACCCTCAGCTAGCAAAAACATCATGTCTGAATTTTGGTCAAAGTCAAAATCAAAGTTTGACTGGTCAAAGTCAAAGCCAAAGGTTGACTTCTAGTCAAATTGATTTTATGGTCAAAAATTAAAATTTCAGAGTTTCTAGCTTGTTCTAATCATTGAACCTTCTGATTCAATTTCTAACCTCTCCTTGTCAATATGGTATCTAGTTTCATATTAGAAGACAAGCTAGACGATGCTACAAAGATTTCAAAGGTATGCACTTGTATATGTCTTTCAAGTTATATCTTCTAGCAAAGCATGAGTGTGTTTGCAGGGACTGTACTAGAGACGTTGTCCAAGTGGTAATCTTGGTTTTAGTGCATTAAAAGGAACAAGCACAGCCTCCATTGCGTTTGAGGCTTTAGGTTCCAGGTTTGATTAAATTGATAAGTTTCCAATTTGTACATATCAAGGTTGAGAATTGCTACATTACAAATTGTGAAAGCAATCTTTGAAAGGTTCTATTACTGCTAGATGTAATGGGATGTGAATACTGTTGATATAGATGCTTATTTCACTTGTTTTCAAAATGAACTAACATCTCCTATAGAGAGATATTTCTTTTTTTTCTCCCATGAAAGTCACAAGTATTAGCTCTAGGAGGGAGCTACAGTGACAGTTGCAAGCATGAAGGAGATGACTTCATCAGTGGTGAAGAAGATGGTCTCACCAAGTATCAATTATAAAGGAAGCATGGAAAGCAAAAGGAGTTTTGGACATCCTTCACTCATATGCATGTCAACCTTCTCACTAAACGGAGAGGACGAGATTATGAGGGAGAAGACTAAGATGAGACGATTTCTCCAATTGCCAGATACACCTCTAGAACCATCATGTCTCTAGCAGCATCCATGGGTTGGAGTTTACATCAAATGGATGTAAATACCGCTTTTCTAAATGGAGTGATTGAAGAAGAAGCATACACAGAGAAACCTCAAGGTTTTGAGGTACGCCAAAGAGAAACCCATGTATGCAGATTAAAAAAGGCCTTGTATGGACTCAAGCAAGCTCCAAGATCTTGGTGCAGAGCCTCTCATTATTCAGTGTAAGAGGGATCTAGCCTCTGAATTCGATATGAAGGATCTTGGTCTCATGCACTATTACTTGGGACTAGAAGTATGGCAGAAAGAGCGGTGAAGTCTTCCTAGGACAAGGGAAGTATGTTGAAAAGATCCTTCAGAAGTTTGGGATGATGGATTGCAAATCCATGGAAACTCCCATGGTAACATATATGACAAAGTTGAGAGACTTTGATTCTTATCCAATAGACTTGTTCCTGTACCGACAATTGATTGGCTCATTAATGTATGTGGTAAATACTAGGCCAAACATTTGCTTTGTTGTGAATATATTGAGTCAATTCGAGGTGGAACCCAGACATGAGCATTGGATAGTTGCAAAGCATATCTTGAGATGTATTTGTGAGATGATAACTTATGGTTTGAGATATGTCTCGTATAGTCAAGTATAACTGCATGGATTTACTTATTCAGATTGAGCAGGGAGTGTAGATGACAGAAAGAGTACATCTGGTATGTGTTTCAGTTTTGGATCTGCTATGATTTCATGGGCTAGCAGGAAACATAATTTTTTTGCACTTAGCACTACAGAAGAAAAGTATATTGCAGCTTGTGATGCTTGTACGGAATCAATGTGGCTCCATAAGATGGTTTCTGGACTGTTTGATCAAGTGTTGGATTCGACCGTGATATATTATGATAACCATAGCTGTGTGAAGCTCTATGAGTACTCGGTGTTCCATGACAGGTCGAAGAACATTGAGATCAAGTACTATTTTCTCCATGATAAAGTCCAAAGGGAAGAAGTGGTTCTCTAGTATATATCCACTAATGAGCAGACTGCAAATATTTTGGCAAAGCCTTTGTCCAAGATAAGTTTGCATACTTGAGGGACAAGCTAGGGCTCGTGGAGATTGCTCCCTTGGTTGAAATGGAGGAGATGAATTCCTTAGTTGGGAGGGAGCACTGATATGTGGCATCATGGACTGTCACTGAGATGCAGATCTATATCATGCTAGTACATCTTTTAGATGATCATACAGCTTAGAAATGATGCTTGTATCATGCTAGATATGATCATGCTAGTACAACTCAGATATGATACAGACGGTTGGAGTTGTTGATACAGTGGCTTGAGGAGCATCATGGTAGTACAACTTAGAGGTGGACATACAGCTTAGATATGATGTATTGACATCATGCTAATTATATTCATGCTAGTACAACTTAGAGACGATGTTGGTGAGCCGCATCATGCTAGATATGGCCATGCGAGTACAACTTAGATATGATGTATTGACATAATGCTAGATATGTCATGCTAGTATGACTTAGAGATGACCATACAACTTAGAGATGATGCAGGGGGCTCGTGTCATGCTAGATATTATCATGCGAGTATAACTTAGATGTGGCATATAGCTTAGATATGATGCATTGGCATCCTACTAGATATGTCATGCTAGTACGACTTAGAGATGATCGTACAACTTAGAGGTGACACGGTGAGACATTGATCTACATCATGCGAGTACAACTTAGAGGTGGCATACAACTTAGATATGATGTATTGACATCATGCTAGATATGTCATGCTAGTACGACTTAGAGATGATGTAGATGATACTCCATATCATGCTAGTACAGCTTAGATATGATGCACTCGCATCATGTTAGTACGGCTTAGAGGTGATGCAACTGATGACATTGTTGATGCAGGATGATATCAGATGATATGATTTGATTGTTGTGGAGATTGTATGTCTCTGGACAGTAGTTGTATGCTATTGTGATGGATGTATTCCACTGGTAATGATTGTGTGTCACTGGTTAGTAGTCGTGTGTTTCTAGGAGTGGTTGTGTACCACTAGGCAGTAGTTGTGTACTACTATGGATAGACATAATTGTGTTTTATTAGATGGCATTGTAGCAACTCTATGTTACTATCTAATTGCCATGGAGACTATCACTAGTGTTGGAGATGATTGCTAGCTAGATGGATACTCAGTGTGATGGTGGATAGACATTCTCCGAGTGGAGAATGGTCCAGGCAAAACAAATTGTAGGTGGACAGACATTCTCCCTATGGAGAATGGTCCAAGTTGACAGATTGTTGACGTATCATGGACTGGTATTTTCTTAAGGCACAGATTGTGGCCCAATTAGGAAAATGGTTCAGGACCGATATTCTCCTGAGGCATAGTTATTGGACCGATCAGGTTGAATAGTCTGCCCCCTAATGACATGACGTCCCGATTAGGGTGGTTGATAAGAGACCAATATTTTCTAAGGCA
>JASDQU010324124.1:0-12961 GCA_032191745.1 Picea mariana
GAATTCATTTGTATTGTTATGCTGTTGATATTCTCTTGGAGGATCCTCTTTCCTCATCAAGAATATGCTAGCACCATTGCACTTAGCCATTCATATCACCTCTAGAATGAATGTGCTTTGGATTCTCTTCACCATTTCATCCTAGTTCCTCATTTGTAAGAAGAGCTCAATATTTGGGGGTCCAAGAGCCCTCCCTTGGAGGAAGAGGGAACCCAAAGTCTCCCTTTCTCTTCGGTGTTTACTTTCCACTAATACAATCCTTTCCATTGGTGGCATGAGTCTTGTTTATTCCTTGTTCTTATCTTCTTATGCACTATAGTTTAATTGTTTTTATCATTCGTAGTTTAATTATTTGTTTATCTTTTATGTTTTATCTTTCTAACCCTTTCCTTTACTATTGTCTTCCCTAGCTACCCAACTGGGCTTGTAAACATCTCTATTTTGCCCATTTAGGGGACAAAAGAGGTGCAACAGAGAGTTAAGAGAAAATATGGAAATTTTCCTCCTGGGAGGTCAAAGAATAGATTTTGGTTAATGGGTTATGTGTACAGTGGTAAACAAAAACCCCTCATACTTAAAAATTTTCATGAGTTATTCCCAAATTCCTGGTCATATTTCCATTACATCTTCTCACTTCCCCCTGTTTCATAACCATTCAAGTTACATCTTCTTGAGATTACTTTCCTTGGTCTGTGAAACCACGTGTTTTGATTTCTAATCTGTTAAGAAACAATTTCCCTGTGGATTCACCAGTTTGTTGACGATTGAAAATGCCAATATAGTTTCGCCCACAAAGTGTTTCTAAGGCTATTATTATAAAACTAAATAATACTAGTAGGTGGGACCCCCTGTAATTATTTAGTAGCAGGTTTGTTCATGTTATGATGCTGAGATACATAAATTACATGGTTGATATTGATATGGTGGTCATTGATATGAGTTAAGTTGTGAGATGTTATCCCTTCATGACACAACAACCTACTATTCACATATGGTATTGTTCTTCTCACACCCACACAACAAACCTATTAGTAAATTCACATGAAGGGCAATTTTTTTTAAAAGAGGGCAAAGTATTACAATGCAAAGGAACCTAGTCTGAAACACTACATGCATAAAATATTCGTTAATCCTTAGCTAACGAGGAATGACATTTTAAGAAAAAAATGATTAATTGTGATATGCATATCATGGAAGTTTTGGTGGCACATTATTGTCAAGTGGTAATACATGGGTTACACGTTGATTGATGCAATCGGTACCGATATGCATATGTTATAATCCATAGTGGCTTATGGAAGTAATGGCTTTACAATTGTTTATGGACTACTCTATGGTTAATGAATTGGTATTCTCGATGCATTAGTTGATTAATGGTGTTAATGAAGGCTCATTGGCATGTACTATGGAGTAAATGTGAGATAGGTGGAAGCACCGTGCATTTACTGTACGTCACCTTTACCCTTCCAGTTGGCCATCACCCTAATCAAACTGTTGTTTGATCTAGATATTGTGATTGTGCTCCAGATTTTGGGCAGATTGAAACCACTTGACCACCTCTCATCTTAAGGTCTTCGATTAATAGGTATGTCTCTTTTGGCCATTCCTGACTTCACTCTGGTTATGAAATATTTCTGGCTCGGTTGAATGGGTTTGTGTTGTCCCAAGTATTGCAACTGTGTGGTTTCGACTTGAATGGAAAATCGATGGTTTTGCATACAATTGTTGTGGGTTCATCAGAGTTGTTGGTCTCTTGGGTGATAGATTTTGTTACCACTGCGTTCTATTTAAAGGTTTTTCTTTTAAAAAGATGAATAGATGATTATCTTCACTGTTCCTGGGTTTAACTATAACCCTGCCCAACTCTCTCAAGGAAATGCTTCCCATCCACAAGAATCATAGTCCTCCTTGAGCACATGCCTTTAGCCCAAAGATCCACCATAGTTGGTACCCCCCTCCCTCCCGTGATGGATACTATGTGAACCCATAAATCCTCCAGACCAGAGATGCATAAGGAGTCTATCGAGCATTTTAAGTTTATTGTGGCCTTTTACTTCGATTACAGGCTCATCCATGATTCATATAGCAGTCATGTTAATATGGTGTTGACCACTACCTCTGTGGTAATGGCATGAGACCCACATTTCGAATTTTGCTTCTAAGAGTCACATTCGTCGGCCTGTAGTCAAGGAATCAATTTGTTTTTATTATGAAAGGGCTTCTGTCGTTTCCATTTTGGTTCGTGGGTATACACCATTATCATGCATGTTGGCCTTTTGTTTCCCTTACCACAATGCCAAATTGTTGGTTATTATACTGCCATTAGAGTGGTGCTCATGATGTTCTTATAATGGTTGGAATTAGTCATAGGGGTTTGGTGTTGTTCACACATGTCATGTCCTATAGATGATGTTTTTAGAATTAGAAGATTGGATTGGATATGTTTATTTCTTTTTTTTTGTCATTGGTAGAATACACTTGAATGTGTACAGTCTGGTCACTCACATGCAGCTTAATAAATGGCCCATAATGTATTTTTGAGTTATATCATGGTTATATATCATTGTAGAGTTATGGGAATTATGACACTGTGGAATCCTATCAGTTGTGCACCACGTATAATATAGATGGCTTGTTTGTATGCCCAGTGATACTTCTGAATTCTAAGTGCATTATTTTTTTTAAAATTGATCATTATTGATGATAGTTGTGTGGAATGTTTGGCTCGGTTTTAAGTCACACTGAAATATGTGTTTCACAGTGGCATGGTTATATGGTTTTGGAAATTTACCTCTGCATAGCCTGTGTCTAAATGTTGATTTTCGTTTATTGTCAATTGCTTTTAAAGAGTGACATGTGAGGTCTTGATCATTTCTCTTTTTCCATTGCATATATACGTATGGGGACGAATATCATTACATATATTGATTGTCTTTATTACAAAAATGGAGACTTGATTTTTTTGGGGGGGGGAAAACTACTTGGAAATATAGATGTGTACTTGGAAATTGTATGGCGGTGATGGATGTTAAAATCTACAGTTTGGGAATGAGTGTTGTTGTTGACTGTTATAAAATGCAGAACGTACAAATAAGAGGGACAAAAACTCTTGCAAAGAGTGTGGAATACTTCTATTGTAATGGAAGTGTGTTGGATATTAATGGGCATTGAAATTAGGCAAATGTATAGGAACTATTACTCAATCATCCGATTGTTGGTTGATGCATATTTTCCTTACTACAAATATGTTATGGATTGCTTGATTAATATCATGAACAGTAAAAGTTTTCATTCCCCCTCATTATCTCATTTTTCGCTAATTATAATCCCCTCACATATCCCATATTCATTTTGTTCACCCCCTGTTCTGATATTGATCACAACTAAGGAAGATTATGTGTTAGAATGGATAATAGTGGCATAATTCTTTGTGGATTGTAGTGAGGTTTATTGGTTTGTTTACAATTGATTTTTGTTATCATTGAGAAGTGACCATATATCTTCCCTTTCATTATATCATATTTTCTCTAATTACAAACCCCTCATGTATCCCTGAACATTGTTTCCACCTGCTGCTCATTGATTAACGTTAAAACAATTTGTATGGATTGGATTGCATGAGCCTGATACATTCTGAGGAAAATCTATTCCAGTTTTTTTTAGAGTTGTCCTGCATGGCTATTCAAAGAGACTATTTTCTAATTGACTACACACGCATGATTATTCAGTTGGATTGGGCATGAAGTAGCTCTACCTAGGCCTGAAAGGTCTCCTTTCCAAGTCCCACATTGACAGATTGACTTCAAGTATTTTGGAAAGCATGTTTTATTTTGAATATATGGAGTATTATTTTTGAAATAATTTCAATTTTCATGAGTTGAAATTTCCAAAAGTATATATGTTGATGGGAAGCACGAGGAAGTGTGTTTTCTTAAATAATGGATTATGTTATGATGGTAGGATGGTTATGAACTAAAGGGAGTCACAAGGGGTCCCACCTACTAGTTATTATTTAATGATGGTCCTTATTATAATTACTAATAGTCCCCCTAACTAAAGTTAGTTAAGGCCTTATGTTAACTTAACTAATAAGTTATTTCAACTACTCTAACCAATTCTAAATTTTTAAAGGATGAACTAAGGAGAGGAACGAGGGAGGATAGAAGCACAAAGAATGCTAAGTTTTTATCTTTGAGTTATGTTGAGATATTTCATTTTTCATTCATTCATATATTCATCGTAGCCTAATTCTCTTTTGTGATAGCAGGGTCTTATTGTAGACAACAACATTCAGGGCTGAATCAAATCATTTAGACACATGTTCTTCAAAGGTGTTGATCTATCTTTGATAGACTGTGTAGACTTGTTTCTTTGTGAATTAACTTTCATTATTGATAAAGGCTATTGTGCAGAGTTGAGTGGGCAACAATCTGTGGCAAGATGATCCAGCTTTTAGAGTTCAGTTTTGGTTTTTTGTTAGAGGTCCTTTTGTATGTTCCATTGAGGATTTCTAAGTTTGACATTGGTCCAAGATTTATGTGTGAAGTTTTGTAAATACAATGACTCTTTGGTGAATTGGAATGAAATAAGGGATTGCTTTATGTCTCATCTACATTGATTATGATCTTGGTGTCTTTACTTATGTTCTTACATTTATTTCAGCAACTGATATTTTCAGAAAAATACATAAAAAGTGAATTTCTAGCAAGCTTTTTGTTGATAAAAGACTAGCCTAAGAACTTGTAATTAATACTTGTGAGTTAGGATATATATTTTTGTTGGATATAAACATAGGGTGATATTCCCGTCTACTTTAGTTTAGCAAAGTAAAGTCTGAAAATTCATGAGTAAGATCAATTCATATCTTGTCCTCAACAACCATTCCATGATAGATCTGATCTTTTCAGGGTCTACTGCCAATCCTTCTTCAGAAATAACATGGCCTAAGTAATGGAATTTCTTCTAGAAAAAGTCACACTTTCTAAACTTAGCGTAGAGATGATGATATTGTAGTACTTGAAGCACCAATTTAATATGTTCTTCATGCTCCTCTCTATTCTTGGATTAGATTAGGATATCATCAATGAAAACCAATACAAATCTATATAGGAATTTGATGAGTACATTATTCATTAAGCACATAAAAGTGGCAGGGGCATTGGTTAATCCAAATAGCACCACCACAAATTCAAAGTGACCATATCTTGTCCTGAAGGTTGTTTTTTGGATGTCTTCATCCTTGATTCAGACTTGATGGTATTCAGACCTTAAGTCAATCTTCAAGAAAATGGAATCACCCCTTAATTGGTCAAACAAGTCATCGATTCTTGGTAAGGGATACTTGTTCTTTATGGTTGTCTTATTGAGTTGTCTATAGTCTATGCATAGTTAGAGTGTGCCATCTTTCTTTTTCACAAACAAGACAGGTGCTCCCCATGGAGACACACTGGGTCAGATGTAGCCTTTTTCCATAAGATCCTTTAGTTGTAGATTTATCTCAACTAACTCTAGTGTACTCATCCTATAGTTCATCCTAGACATTGCCACTCCTCCTAGTGCAAGTTCTATGGAGAATTAAATGTCTCTTCTTAGAGGTAGAATCGGTACCTCTTCTGGAAACACGTCTTTATACTCTCTTAATATGGGGTGGTACTCTAGGTTTAGTTTGTCATCCTCAAAATATTCCAACACCTGTACTTCATATAGAGGACATCCCTTCCTGCTATAATTTTTCATTTGAAGGGTTGTTATTTGTCTCACTGAGATAGGCCTCTGAATCCCTTGAAGGGTTATTTTTCTCCCTTATTCATTTTCACTCTCCAAAGTTTTATGGTAACAGTCCAACTTGGTTTTATAAGTGTCTATCCAGTACATACCAACCAACAGTTCATAATATCCTAGGGGAATTATGTTAAGGGTCGCTTGGGTAGGCAATCCATCCATAATGAATTGGTAAGCTGGTATGACCTCTACTATTTTTCTTTTGGTTCCAGTGGCTAGTTGTACCAACCATGGATTAACATGCTTAATTGGTTGCAATTTACACTTATCAATACTCCGAGGGGCCACATAACTCAAATTAGAACCATGGTCAATTAAAATAGAAACTATATGGTTTCTGATCATACCTTCCATCTCCACCACTGAAGTTTGGTGGTTGGATTGTTTATTATCCAAGGTTGCATAAATCCATGGCATAATCCTATCCACATTATTGAATGTGGTAGCTTCATGGATATTGTAGACTCACCTATTGTTTTGTTTTATGTGTGGACAATCCCTTAGTAGATGTTCTTCTCCACAACCCCAACATTTCAAGGGTTCTTTCTTTGGGTTATCAGTCTTTCCTGGGACTGCTCCAAAAGGTTTATTTCCACTCTAGGAGGGGAAATTTGGCTGATACACAATTATAGTAGGAAGGCTCATCCTAGAACCCTCCCCATAGTTCTTAAATCTTGAGGATTTAAACCATTCTTCTTGAATCCCAAACTACTCTTCTTCTTCCAGTCCTCATGAGGTTATGTCTGACTCCCAAATTGTTGATAACAATACCTTTCCTTCCAGATAGTGTCTTCTAAGGTCTTTGGCTCGTCAAACTCAATCATGTCCTGGTAGGTCTGAGGTAACCCACTAATAAATGGTTGCACTTTTACCTTTTCATCCTTTGTATAGGGTAAATACCTTAGCAACTCAAGGAATTTATTGACATATTCCTATATGGTGAGTTGTCCTAGCCTGAGTTCATACAACTACTTAGTCTTCCCATCAAAGTATTTCTCTAACAGATACTTCTTCTTAAAGTATTTCTCAAGTTGCTTCCATGACAAGTCGTTCTCATGGATTCCCTTCACATTCCTAAGGTGTTCCCACCAAATGGAAGCCTTTCCATTCAAGTTGAAAATGGTTATTCAAGCCTTCAAGTTTTAAGAGTAGTCATGGTCTCTGAAATAATTATTTAAACCAAGAAGCCAAGCTTTTGCCTCTTCCCCCTTCTTAATATCTCCATTGAAAGAGGGTGGTTTGGATTTCTTAAACTATTCAAGATCATGAGTTTTGGAATGCTTTCACTTCTTTCCTTTCCTTTGAGAATGTGAGCTAGATTTTCTACTAGAATATATCTTGGAGTTGTCAGTTTCCTCTCCAGAGGAATCTTCTGATGAGCATCTCCTACCTTTAGGTTGGAAATTCCTCAAGGTACTTCTCCTGGTGTGGCCACTTATGGGACCACATTTTAATATCTCAGGTGGAATTTGACTTCTCTTTGTATTTCTTCAGTCCACCTGACTGGTTGCGGGTCCATGATGCAACTGCCTTAGTATATCAAATAAACTCTGCAGCAAAACTACATTAATTTCCATTTGTTTTTCTTTCTCATTTATCAATATCTCTTTGTTGGCCTTGCAACTCTGTAATTTGGACATGAGGCTCCTTAAAGTTTCATCCAAATCTGAAGGGGTTTCCACCACCCTCCTTTCATCAGATTCTTCATCTCTATTGTGGGAGCCATCCCCCACTTCTCAGTGCATAACCATACTTTATACATGTATTTTTCCCATGATTTACTGATTTCTTGATTGATGACAATACACCTATTGTTAGCCAACAATCTATTAGTTTATGAACAATGCATAGTTAATATTTCTTAAATACACACACAGTAGAAAGATTCATTCTTTTCTTCAATAAAATTTTAACTAGACTCTTTAGGATAGGGTGTCACCCTTAAAAGTCCTTTAAATATGGTTTTTACGTGACTCGTCCATGAGACAAATTAGGATAAGTATTTTAACCATGCTCTGTTACCAATTTGTAACACACCCAACCCCTGAGTACCTTTCCTAGGGATGGGGCATTCGAATTTTCATCTTCCTTCTTAAATCAGATCCTCCTTTTCTGTCTCTATTGTATTTTTTCTCACCAAGAGATCTCCAACCTTGGTCAGCATGCTCCTATCAAAGTTCAAGAGTAGAATACATGCTCCGGTGAAGGATCTTTGGGTATTCATCGATTGAGATCCACGAGAATCCATTACTAGGTTCCCTCCTCTCACGGGGAACATCCATTCATCACCTAAGCCAATGAAAGACTCAATATTCATCTAACATACTGACTATAGAGGGAATTGACACTTCATCACTGAACACCTCTTTACTGTCTATGCATGAGACCCCCCAGAGTTTCAAACTCCTGAAGTCCCATAAACTTTCCATGTGGCTTCGACTTTTGGGCCTTTTGGTCTCTCTACAATACTACACTCCAAATCCTTCGGAGTCCCGAAGTCCTGAACTCCCGGAGTTCCAATCACTTCACCAATCACTTCAGCTAGGAAGGAACATACCACGGGATAACACATAGAAGGGCCAGGGGTGACATGTGTCACATTCCAATAGGAATATATGGACTATGAAAAGCACAAATCGAACTGTAATGTGGCACATCGATCGTGGTTCCACGTCACCCTGGTGACGTTGACTTGCCACATGAAACCAGACTGAAAAGATTCTAACACATCTCATATATCACAGTCGAGATCCAGTCACGTATATCCATAGATATATGGCTCTTGTTACTTCTCAACTCTAGATTTCAGGGGTTTTGCAATGAAAAATCCTCCTTTCTCCCAGAGTTGGTCAACGTTGGGCTAACCGCAACCTAGATATGATGGTTAGGAAAAGTCTTGAAGTTTCCTCGAATCGATGATTCTCATCAATTAGTGATTCAAATCTTATCGACACACCACACCTAAAATCCCCCAGAGTGCCTAGTATCTAGACTGAAGGATATGGCACCATGCGTCCCCTGTATATCGATGGTTGAGAGGGATCCCAAAGAATCTGAGGATCAATGGTCCTCATTACTTCGTGACTCCAGCCTTTGGGGATTTTGATGTTACATCACCCATGTCCTCCCGAAGAAATAAATGTCGAGATGACTACATCGTAAATATGACGGCTAGGAAAGAACCCGAAGGATCCCTAGATCTACGGTCCTAGTCAATTCTCATCTCTGGCCTTCAATGGTTTTGGCTTTACTTCCACTCCATTCTCCTGAAGCAGGACTTCAGTTAAGTACCCTGTGCAGGTCTCTCCTCCTGAATGATCAGACAGTAGGCGAGGCTCCTAACAATCTCCCCCAAATATATTGTTCTCCTTTACTTCGTACCTTCGGTCTTCAGGGAGTTTGATGCTATGGCATATCCATTCTCCCGAAGTGGTACTCTGTCGAATTCCCCTCGGCATAGATATAAGGACTGAGGGAACTCCTGAACTTTCTTGATCGGTGGCTCATGCTACTTTGTGATGGGGAGTTGGATTCTGGTTTAGTCGGTAAGATAGGTTCCTCTAACCACTAGGGAAATATACCAACATCGGTCGACCTTATAGGTAACCGTGACTCCCAATCACCTTCAGACACTTTGTGACTATTTGGGCCGACAATACTTCAAAGTCCCATAATTTCGGAGTTCTGAAGCTAGAAGAAATTAGCTCCCTTAGGCTTAACACAGGGTTCATGGATGTTGGTCACATGGGTCCTTCTAAAATATCGTGAGTTAAACACATATTCCTCATCGTGAAATTGCTAAGGACTTGACCATGGTGTCCCAGTTGCGCAACAAGGATTCATAAGGATGTATCCTCTTTAGACTGACATGATCAGATTGATGCAATTTTTTCTATCCCATCCCTCCTATAGTTTTACGTCCCAATAAGTCTCGAAGGCTAAACTGGGGCATATAGATGATCAATTAGAAACATAAGTCCACAAGAAGGTAAATGCATACACATAACTTGATCATTCAATATATAGACCATTCTTAGATGTATAAATACATGCATTCATTCACTATCCCATTTCAAAACACAAAGTATGGAAACACTTATCAGAACCAAAATATGTGATGCGATTGTTAAATGGGGTGCATGTTTCCACCCAACCATAGGCTCAACCACTCCTAACATATTTATCACTGGCCAACCCTAAGCTAGACAACAATGCTCTGAGAGATAATTCTTTCTTTTGGCTCAACAATAGTCAGGGATGGAGGTTTCTCACCTCCTCCCACAAGATCTTGGCAATGGGTTTTCTCTATACCAAGAAAGGAGGCATGCCCGAGTACTTCCTCAGTCACTCAGTGCCCTCACTTATTAGTTTGTATCATAACCTTGCAAACCACATCCTGTGACTAGAAAACGTTTGTTTATTAGTTCTTTTTTGAACTTGAGAGCTTAGTCTCCCTTCTCTTCTTCTCTTCGCAGGTCTTCCTCTACCCACACATGCCTTCCTTTCTTTCCTTCCTCGACAAGATTGTGTGTGGCCCGAATTCCCATTCCTTGTTCAAGTCTTAAAGACTTACAGATGGGCACTCTGCCCCATCCCCTCATTAAATCTTGAGGAGGTATTCCCACCTACTAGCTTGACTGTAATTCATTCCTGGGTCAAAGGACTATTTTGGTTATGAGTAATTAAATCTAGCAAGGTATTGGTTTGGTGGGGGTTATCTCAACCATTCCTGGTTCCCCTCACTATATATTTCATAGCATCTGTGGTCTATCTAGGAAAACACCCACTTTCAGTAGTCATGCAACATTTATCCATTTCTATTAATAACATAAATTACATTCCCTGACCTTTTATACAAAGGTTCATCCAATCAAACATTCACACATATCGAGTTTTATATAGTCTCTTGGCCAATATATTTATATTTATAAACTAGGGAAAACAGGGGTGTTACATCCTGATGATGACATGATTTCATATTTATTTGAGGGATCTTAACCACTTTCATCCTCAATATTGGAGAAATACCAGGACGTGTCCACCTTAGAGTGATCATAGGCTCACTCTACTAAGAGGAAGTACTTTCATATTTAGGATTTCAACAGGGATTTGAAGATAAATAGGGTTTCCATTTCTCTTCCTAGACCTGATCTCATTCCTTACCTCATTTCCTTCTCTCAGGGAAATAATGAGGTCTTCTTGGGACCTCTCATATCTGTTTGGTATTTAGGAAGAAATGATTATGTCTAGGAGGATGAAGATGAGCCTTCACCTACATATAGTATCCCGCTTCAGAGATGGATTGATCCATCTTGTCGCTATCTCTTCAGGAAAGCTTCCTTGCATGATCAGAGTTGTGGATATTCCTTCCAGCAAGATTTCCTCCCTCCCACCCATCTCCATGAGTTTCATTTCATTTCATGATTATATATCTATTTATTCTCATGATCATTATGTTCTTGACTTTTCTTTGTTTCTTTACATAATCAAGCACAAGGGAAGATACTTTGATGGTATGATCAATTGGTTACATTGGTTGTATGACTTCACCTAACATCATCTATCGCCTGATATTCAGGGCCCTGAGGCCCCCAAGTAAGTAGGTAAGTCATTTGTTTTCTTTCATTTGCATCTTGATTTCTCATATTAGTTTAGATACATTTTATATTCCATTTTTTATCTACTTGCATATTGATTTCATGCTCAGTGTAGAATTTTTTGAAAAAATAATAAAATTTTATTTTCTATATTAGTTTTCATTTGGATTTTCTATGTATACGGATGAAGGCGATAGCACCAACCTAGATGATCTAATTATTTTGTC
The DNA here is from genome assembly GCA_032191745.1 of Picea mariana. NCBI lineage: Eukaryota > Viridiplantae > Streptophyta > Pinopsida > Pinales > Pinaceae > Picea > Picea mariana. The sequence goes on from JASDQU010324124.1 coordinate 11,606, forward strand.
TGAGTTTTGGAAGGCACAGGTCTTCTAGGAGATGTTGCAGTTCTCATGCACCCTACAATGAGAACATGTCCCCAAGTAGGAGCCATATGTTATCCCCATTTTGTGGGATAACTAAGGAGACCATGTCGCAAGGCCCTAATAATGTAGATATGGAGTGCCGAGAGACTACATGACCAGTAGTATCCACTTGCACAAATGAAGGCCCTTCTCAACACCACAGAGGTCAGGATTTTCAAATGGCATCCACCACACCAACTGGTTTCTAAGAGGCACTGGAAATTTCTCCATGATGTACAATTCAGGTATTATGGTGAGTGTAATTTCAATATTTGAGGCATTTGAGTATGTTTTATCTTAAAATACTTTATATTTCATGACATATGCTTGGAAATTATGCCCTTCTCCCCACTTCACCTTGGTGGTTGACATTGTGCTCTAGTATTTGGTATTCCTTGGGAATTGGTTTTCTACTAGGAACTCCATCGAAGATCCATCATACCATTCCCATCCATACTTACCACTTTCCATCACCTAAAACCCCCCATTTCCTTGTCAATTGTGATTTTAGGGTGTATCGATCCATGAAGAGGTTGTCCCTCATTCTATGGGAAGAAGGGGCTGAAGGCCCAGAGGGATTGTTGTTGGTTAAAAATATAAAATCCTATATATAAACCTTCTAGATGCTTCACCCAGGGATCCCCAAAGAAATAAATGAAATTCTTCTCTGTAAGAAAAGGGGGACCCACAAGAATAAATGATAGTGAATGCTTAGGGGATTAGTTGGAGGATAGGAGGTCCCATCATGAGCCATAATATCATGATCATGGGTATCTATGTTGGTTGTGGAGCCTGATTATCTTCATGATTTAGAGGTATTTTACTTTCAGCCGTGTTTATACCCCATGAAGTATTTACACCCTAGAAGTATGTACACTCTTCCATGCGGGGCAGTGCAGGGGGGGTACCCCCTCTGCGGGGTCCGGGGGCAAGAGGCCCCCCAGCGGGGGTTCGGGGGCGAAGCCCCAAAAGAAAAAATTGCCTTGTAAAAGTATATTGTAATTTCATTGTAAATCTGGACCGTTCATTATAAGGTCGCAGATCTAACGATAGAGATTATGTTAGGGTTTTTTTCCCTAGAAGGCAACCCTCTTTTATGAGGAAAATGTATTATGGCTATGTATGTTGGTGAGTATTGTATTCTGAGAGAGGAGACTGTGAGAGAAAGAAGAGGAAGTTACAGCGGGTTTTGTTGTAGGTTGTATCCCTTCATTTTGCTGGATAATAATAAATAAAGCACCTAGCAATTTCTTTGGTGGACGTAGCCCACACTGGGTGAACCACGTAAATCTGTGTCTC
>JASDQU010324126.1:11824-22992 GCA_032191745.1 Picea mariana
GAATGGAAGTCTCCATCCTTAATCCAGTTGTTAGAAGATGCTCGAGAGGTGGAGGAGAACATTCATGCTTCCAGAAGGATACAAGATCGAGATTTCTTTGAAAATTTGTAGGCGCATGAGCAAGTAAACTGTCAGTACATTTTAGATTCAGAGCAAAAAAGAAATGAGTATGAAGCAGATAAGGAACAACAGCCTGAAGGTGAGTACATTTCAGATTCAGAGCAAGAAAGCAGTGAGTATGAAGCAGATAAGGAACAATAACTTGAAGGTGAGTACATGTCAGATTCAGAATTAGATTTTTTAGTGTTGGCTGAGTATTCCATAGACAGGTATGCAGGTGAAGCTTATGATCATTTTGTAAATCAGGAAGAGCCTATGATGACTGATGATTGCATAGAAAATTATATGTTTTTAACTGATCCTTGTTCATATGATTTTAATACTGTCTTATCATCATCTTCTGAGAACTTTTCTGAAGGGGAAGTTGTGATGATTGATGATCAAAATCTGAGAGCAAGCGAACAAAAAGGTGATTAGTTTTCCAGCAAAGGAGCAACCATGATTGAGCAGGAGGCTGCCATAGATGTCCAGCTATTTTTTGAGGAAGAGCATGTTACTTATTTTCCTTTTCAGGATCCAGTAGCAGTTTTCATGGACTTATACTTTTCAAAAAACCTAAAGATTTCAGATTTCCTTAGTTTGCCAATGTTTATGGGCGACAATTTCAGATCTGCGGAAATTACTAAGGGCAGCCATCAACTTTCAGTTTTGCAGACAAAGGAAAATTGCAGCAGATATCAAGAAGAAGGCAAGGAACTAAACAGTCCAGAGTAGCAGTCTATCGTATATGTTTTTCCAACGGATTTCGAGCAGCCTACATTCAACAATGAGATTAGTAAAGGCAGTTTTCAGCAGTCCAAAGAGGTATTGATTTATGAATTTAATGAGCCTTTTGTTGACTATTTGGAGTCTATGAGCAGCATAGATGTTAAACATTTTCTGTCAGAAGAAGATTGTCTTTATCATTTGTTCAAATCTCTCTTCTGCATGATATCTCTTCCATTATTGTTCAAGTCAAGATCAAGGATTTTAATAGTAAATCAGTTTATGATTTGGCTGCATTGGAAATTCCATCTTACTTGATAAATTTGCCTCTACTGGTTAGTATAGGAGTAGGCAGAGGAATAAGCTTGCCATACGAGCAAATGAGATCTTTTTCAGTTGTTGATTTCATGAATAAGCAGGACAGGTCACAGGCAGGTTACAGGCAAGCTACAGTCAGACTATAGGTTTGTTGAAGAACAATTGCACAGGCCAGATGACTCCATGCCCAATGCTAAAGGCTACTGAAACTACTAGGTTCTTGGAAACCTCGCAGGGAGGAATCCATCCCAGTTGGAGCCAAATGTTAGCTCCCAAAATGAATCTGTCACCATGGTTGAATTTTGTGGTTGATAGCATGGATATTGGTAGTTTTCTCAAATTGGTTTTGAGTTTTTCTAGCTGCAAGACATAGCTTTTGATTTTTGTCTTAGAAATAAGATGACCCATAAAGGTCTTCTCTTTAAAATTTTCATAAAATGTTTTCAACAGCTAACGCGTGCTTAAAAGATGATGGTTAGCTGGTGAAAGTGGCGACTTTCAATAGCTAAGGAGCATTTCTCACAGGTCGTTAGCTGGTGAAAGTGGGGATTTTCAAACATCCAAAGAGCATTTCTCACGGGGTGTGCACTGGTGAAAGTGGTGACTTTCAACAACTAAGAAGCATTTCTCATAGGTTGTGCGTTGGTGAAAGCGACAGTTTTCAACAACCGAGGAGCACTTCTCATGGGTTGCGCGCTGCTGAAAGTGGAGATCACGTGCGTTTTATCCACGTTGTAAAAAATCTAATGATGATATGTTCAGCCCACATCATGCAATCAAGAATGATGCATTGGTGAAAGAGTACGATCAGGGAAACTCTAGTTGCACGTCTAAATCGGATTGCAAAGTGGATCTCGTTCAGTAACGCATGCTTCACAACCATGGCGTCGGAAATGGCAAATTTGAACCCATCATCCCAGGTACAGGAACAATACTACATGGTTGGTGACATCAAATCGCCGCATCATTTCCCTAATACACATCACCCACAATTGTATGAATCATTTGGGGTTTTGAATTGCAAATGGCAAGAAGACGCAGTGGCTCTTTGTTGAGAAAAGAATTGGACAGTCTGTCCTTCCTGTTAGCGGTAAAAAATGCACTGGCATTTTCGAAAGAATGATGCTTAAAATTGTAGGGAAATTTTCAATCCCTTCTTGAGATCCAAATGAAGATTTGAAAACACCATTGGAAAGATTAGGATTTCTGGATGTTGATCGACTATTCAGGCATGAAAAACGAATTTTCTATGACCGAGAAATTTGATTTCGAAAAATTTGCTCTTTTCACCAGCTAATTCGCCGAAACTTTTGCTAGTTAGCTGGTGAAAGCACCGCCTTTCACCATCTTAGGAGAGGATTTGTCGGTAAATAAGTTGGTGAAAGACTGTCACGACCAGAATGTTATGGTTTTCACCCAGATCATAAATTTTTTCATGAGAATGAATTGAAACCTCTTATAAGGCTTTATTAATGAATTATCAAATCTATCTAATCAACCACTTTTGGAAAATGAAGAGAAGAAAAGGTGTACAAATGTCATTCACCATCTTTAAAAGAGGCAGAATTTCAGGGTTTTGGGAGCCACATCACATAATTCGAATTTCTTTATCAGATTATCAAACCAGAGAGCCTTGGGAGGCTGAGCTACACATCATCAGATTTCAACCATATTTTGAGGTGCCAGCAAGATGAAGTTTGTTACTTATTTATAACAAAGAATGACATTTTTTTCCAGGTGGTATTTTTGGCTTTATCTTTCCGCCTTTGAAGATTTTCTGCCTTGTCATCACATTGAAAAATGTCGAATACTCTTGTAGCTATCGAAGACTTCAGTTTAGATATGGTTTGATTTCCTTTAATAAAGGATCTGTTCTTTAGAGTTTACAATTAGTTTTATGCTATGTTATTTTTAGTATCCTAGATCCCTTTTCATAGGATCGGATCTGTACATTGTAAAGGCTATAAAGCCTGGGAATTCAGTCTAAGTAGAGGTTTGATTTCAAATACTTGTTATACTATGATTGTAAGCATATTTGAAGGATAATACAAAGATATATTTCTCTCTTCTACAATAACAGATTCCTCACCTGTCTCTCTCTGTTTTATGTAAATTGTTTTAGCTGCAGTCACTATCATCTCACCAGTCAACTCATAATTTACTTAAAATTGCTTTACATAGTTTAATAAGCCCTATAGATTGTATTTGGATTGTTAGCTCTGTCTTCTCACTCACTTAAGATTTTCCATCTGATTATTGTTTTATGAGAGCTCTGTTCATTTGATTTCCCATTTATGGTCTGAGTACTCAAGTTATGATTTGTTATCTCATTGATCCACATATAAAATACCAAAAAACCATTATTTCTAAGTTACCAAGCATCCTTAGCTTACAACCCTAAGGAGTTTCTTGGAGTGATAACAAATTGGCGTCGTTGCCGGGGAGAGGAGATTGAAGCTCAGCTTCCCTGGGAGACGACATAGATCTAGATTTGATGATAGAAAAAGCCTAGACATCTTTTGGTTGTAATAATCTATCTGGCGACTCCATGAAGACCGAATTTAGTGGCGACTCCATTGAAGACCTGTGACAGATCAAGAAAAGATCATCAGAAGGAGACGAGCCTTACATAAATAGATTTTCAGATCCGCAGATTGTCTACCTCAGGGATTTCAAGAGGTACTGTTATTTGTATCTAGATCATCTTCTCTTAAGCCTATTGTTTTGAATCTTCATGTTTTCAGAAATCTGAAATTGAAACAGAAAACCTGAAGGGTGACAGCCTCCATTAGTTTCTGAAATTACAAACCTGATTTCTGAGTTCGACATTGTATATAACCCAAGGAAAGAAGTCTTACAAGTTGGCCTTATGAGAGAACTGCTCCTTTTTTTTCATCCTTCACAAACTAAGAAGAATATCTATATCCTTACTAGTCTGCTTGTTGAAAAGAGTGTCCTAAAATACCATTTGTGAAAGGTGAGGAAATCTAATCCAGCTGTTAGGACATATTTGAAAAGGCTTGTTCTTTCCTTGATCCATCTGAGTTTGAATAAGACTCCACTGGGAGGATCCATTTAAAAAGAGATGAAGAGGTTGCACTTTAAATCCAGATATCAGTTTATCAGTCTGCTTCATGAATTATTGTTGTTTTTTATTAACTCTTTCATGTTATTCCCTTTACATGTAAAGAGAATCATTTTCTGTTTTGTATATTCAAAAGACTACCATCCCATTTTCATCTATCCATCTTTAGAAGAAACAGAGACTCCACAACCCTGTGCTATAGATGTTGATTTGATATCCTCATCACAACTTGCTCTTAAAAATGAGTCCTGTATTCCAATTCCTCTTGCATTTGATCACTTTTCTGACTTTGTCGAAATTGAAATTGACTCCAAGTATACTCAGACTTCAGTGCCTGTTGTTACTACTGTTGAACCTTTTCATCAACATTGTATCCCTTACGAGCAACCCACTGCCATTCAAACCAAGATTAGGATGAAAATGTTTAGGCCTTTAAAATTGCCCCATCCCCTTCATCCTTATCCTCTTGAATGTTATGAATATCTTCCTTGTTTTTCTGGAGAGAATCAAGTTTCAGCTGAGAGGCATTTGGAATACTTTGAGGATTTTGTTGATCGTTTTCAGATTGTTCATGAAGATGTAATCATGATATTTTTCTCTAAATCTCTAATCAGAGATGCTGCTGCATGGTTCAGGGGTCTGAGAGCTGATTCAATTGGCTCTTGGATTGAGTTCTCTAAAGCTTTCCTAAAGTATTGGGGCGAATACAAATATTTAGATTCTTACCTCGCTGATTTCTATGCTTTGAAATGAGAGCAAGATGAAGCCTTGCCTATTTTTAATAAAAGGTTTTACCGTGTTTATCATGACATACCTTTGGAGGTCCGGCCTACAGAGACGTTTGCCATGATATATTATATTATAGGTCTCCATTCAGAACTTTCCTTTCTTCTGTTAGAACGAAAGTCTCCATCCTTAATCCAATTGTTTGAAGATGCTCAAGAGGTGGAGGAGAACATTCATGCTTCCAGAAGGATACGAGATCGAGATTTCTTTGAAAATTTGCAGGTGCATGAGAAAGTAAACTATCAGTACATTTTAGATTCAGAGAAAAAAAGCAATGAGTATGAAGCAGATAAGGAACAACAGCCTGAAGGTGAGTACATTTCAGATTCAGAGCAAGAAAGCAATGAGTATGAAGCAGATAAGGAACAACAACTTGAAGGTGAGTACATGTTAGATTCAGAATTAGATTTTTCAGTGTTGGCTGAGTATTCTAGAGACAGGTATGCAGGTGAAGCTTATGATCAGTTTGTAAATCAGGAAGAGCCTATGATGACTGATGATTACATAGGCAATTATATTTTTTTAACTGATCCTTGTTCATATGATTTTAATACTGTCTTATCATCATCTTTTGAGAACTTTTCTGAAGGGGAAGTTGTGATGATTGATGATCAAAATCTGAGATCAAGCGAACAAGAAGGTGATCAGTTTTCCAGCAAAGGAACAACCATGATTGAGCAGGAGGCTGCCATAGATGTCCAACTATTTTCTGAGGAGCAACATGTTACTTATTTTCCTTTTTAGGATCCAGTAGCAGTTTTCATGGACTTATACTTTTCAGAAAACCTGAAGATTTCAGATTTCCTTAATTTGCCAATGTTTATGGGCGACAGTTTCAGATCTGCGGAAAATACTAAGGGCAGCCATCAACTTTCAGTTTTGCGGACAAAGGAAAATTGCAGCAGATATCAAGAAGAAGGCAAGGAACTAAACAGTTCGGAGCAGCAGTATATCGTATATGTTTTTCCAATGGATTTTGAGCAGCCTACATTCAACAATGAGATTAGTAAAGTCAGTTTTCAGCAGTCCAAAGAGGTATTGATTTATGAATTTAATGACCCTTTTGCTGACTATTTGGAGTCTATGAGCAGGATAGATGTTAAACATTTTCTGTCAGAAGAAGATTGTCTTTATCATTTGTTCAAATATCCCTTTTGCATGATATCTCTTCCATTATTGTTCAGGTCAAGATCAAGGATTTTAATAGTAAATCAGTTTATGATTTGGCTACATTGGAAATTCCATCTTACTTGATAAATCTGCCTCTACTGGTTAGTATAGGAGTAGGCAGAGGAATAAGCTTGCCATACGAGCAAATGAGATATTTTTCAGTTGTTGATTTCATGAATAAGCAGGACAGGTCACAGGCACGTTACAGGCAAGCTACAGTCAGACTGCAGGTTTGCTAAAGAACAGTTGCACAAGCCAAATGACTCCATGATTAATGCTAAAGGCTACTAAAACTACTAGGTTCTTGGAAACCTCACAGGGAGGTCTCCATCCCAGTTGGAGCCAAATGTTAGCTCCCAAAATGAATCCATCAACATGGTTTCATTTTGTGGTTGATAGCATGGCTATTGGTAGTTTTCTCAAATTGGTTTTGAGTTTTTTTAGCTGCAAGACTTAGATTTTGATTTTTGTCTTAAAAATAAGATGACCCATAAAGGTCTTCTCTTTAAAATTTTCATAAAATGTTTTCAACAGCTAACGCTTGCTTAAAAGATGATGGTTAGTTGGTGAAAGTGGCGACTTTCAACAACTAAGGAGCATTTCTCACAGGTCGTTAGCTGGTGAAAGTGGGGATTTTCAAACATTCAAAGAGAGTTTCTCACGGGGTGTGCGCCGGTGAAAGTGGTGACTTTCAACAGCTAAAAAGCATTTCTCACAGGTTGTGCATTGGTGAAAGTGGCAGTTTTCAACAGCCGAGGAGCACTTCTCACGGGTTGCGCACTGGTGAAAGCGGAGATCACGTGCGTTTTATCCACGTTGTAAAAAATCTAATGATGATATGTTTAGCCCACGTCATGCAATCAAGAATGATGCGCTGGTGAAAGAAGATGATCAGGGAAACTTGAGTTGCATGTCTAAATCGGATTGCAAAGTAGATCTCGTTCAGTAACGCATGCTTCACAACCATGGCGTCGAAAATGGAAAATTTGAACCCATCATCCTAGGTACAGGAACAATACTACATGGCTGGTGACATCAAATCGCCACATCATTTCCCCAACACACATCACCCACAATTGTATGAATCGTTTGGGGTTTTGAATTACAAATGGCAAGAAGATGCAGTGGCTCTTTGTTGAGAAAAGAATTGGACAGTCTATCCTTCCTGTTAGCGATAAAAAATGCACTGGCATTTTCGAAAGAATGATGCTTAAACTTGCAGGGCACTTTTCAATCCCTTCCCGAGATCCAAATGAATATTTGAAAACACCATTGGAAAGCTTAGGATTTCTAGATGTTGATCGACTATTCGGGCATGAAAAACGGATTTTCTATGACCGATAAATTTGATTTTGCAAAATCTTCTCTTTTCACCAACTAATTCGCCGAAAAGTTTGCTAGTTCGCTGGTGAAAGCGCCACCTTTCACTAGCTTAGGAGCGGATTTGTCGGTAAATAAGCTGGTGAAAGCCTGTCACGGCCAGAATGTTACGGTTTTTGCATAGCATGAGAATGAGTTGAAACCTCTTCTAAGGATTTATTAATGAATTATCAAATCTATCTAATTAGCCACTTTTGGAAAATGAAGAGAAGAAAAGGTGTACAAATGTCATTCACCATCTTTAAAAGAGGCAGAATTTTAGGGTTTTGGGAGCCACATCACATAATTCGAATTTTATTATCAGATTATCAAACCAGAGAGCCTTAGGAGGCTGAGCTACACATCATCATATTTCAACCATATTTTGAGGTGCCAGCAAGATGAAGTTTGTTACTTATTTATAGCAAAGAATGACATGTTTTTCCTGGTGGCATTTTTGGCTTTATCTTTCATCCTTTGAAGATTTTTTGCCTTGTCATCACATTGAAGGATGTCGAATACTCTTATAGTTGTCGAAGACTTCAGTTTAGATATGGTTTGATTTCCTTTAATAAAGGATCTGTTCTTTAGAGTTTACAATTAGTTTTATGCTATGTTATTTTTAGTATCCTAGATCCCTTTTCATAGGATCAGATCTGTACATTGTAAAGGCTATAAAGCCTGGGAATTCAGTCTAAGTAGAGGTTTGATTTCAAATACTTGTTATACTATGATTGTAAGCAGATTTGAAGGATAATACAAAGATAGATTTCTCTCTTATACAATAACGGATTCCTCACCTGTCTCTCTCTGTTTTATGTAAATTGTTTTAGCTGCAGTGACTGTCATCTCACTAGTCAGCTCATAATTTACTTAAAATTTCCTTACATAGTTTAATAATCCCTACAGATTGTATTTGGCTTGTTATCTTTGTCTTCTCACTCACTTAATATTTGACATCTGATTATTGTTTTATGAGAGCTCTGTTCATTTGATTTCCCATTTATGGTCTGAGTACTCAAGTTATGATTTGTTATCTCATTGATCCACCTATAAAATACCAAAAAACCATTATTTCTGAGTTACCAAGCATCCTTAGTTTACAACCCTAAGGAGTTTCTTGGAGTGATAACACTCGGTAACTGAACCCTTTTGCTTGAGATTTATCAATTGGCTAAAGAAGGTATTTCTCCTTGTATCCTCATAGTGTGCTATCATTTCTTCCATGAAAATTGTCCAAGTAACGAGTGATATGCGAGAACAAAGCCATTGATACCATACTAATTGATTAGGTTCTAAATATAAAGAAGCAATTTGTACCTTTTGTGTATGTGGCACATTATGGAGATCAAAGAATTGCTCCATCTGAAGTATCCACGTGATTAGGTCCTTGCCATCAAACTTCCTCATATAAATCTTAGGAACGTGGTTGGTCTTCAAACCAAAGTTGGAGTTTCTCCATTCTTGATTCACCTTCCTTGTGTTCTCATCATGAATTTCATGGGATGCATTTTCACTTTTAGGTGTCTTTTCTGTTACGAAATTTTTCAATACTTCCATGATCTCCCCTTTTAAACCATCCATCTTAGTATCCAACATAGTTTCCATTGAATCCATCTTCTTTTGTAGTTCATTTATGACCCTACGCATTTCTTCACCTTCATCAAGAGTGCAAGTAGAATTTTTTGGAGGCTTATTTGGTGTAGATGTTCCCTTTTTTGGTGGCATGTTGGCCAAGTATCACTTTTGAACCTTGATTTTGAGGTGGTTATGCTAGACAATATTTATTCTGTTTTATCTTCCAAGTTTCGACCCTTCTGGGTATGAAACTTTCTTTTATGTAGTTCTCTAATATTTCTTCTCTGCAATGCCACAGGTCTGATCAAAATTGGATGTGCCACGTGGAATTTATGGTAAATTCCCCACAACTTGCCGATTTTTGGCCTTTCCAGGAGATATCACTTGTGTAGCGTGCCCCACAAAAAATAATTGTTATAAAATTATGAAATTCGCACCATAAATACTAAAGACTATCCATGATCTAATGAAACCAGTCCCACTCAATTTGGATACTCTAGGAAGAACTTATGATTGTTTTACCTGGAACACCTTCTTGAGACTAGTTAATAGGACTAGTCAGATACCCTATCTTACACAGGGTGTATCTACAAATTTAATATGACCCAGAAGCTGAAATTTTTACCATAGATACCTTACTAATTTATGTAAATATCCTCTGAAGTTCAGGGTCTGAAACATTACAAAAAATATTTTATAGTGAAAATTCTGCAATGACTCAGTTCAGGATGATTCCAGAAGCCTATCTTGGACAGACTATATCTCTGAAAGTATAATGCCTCTGGAGATTAATTGTGAATCCAATGTACCTTGATATATCTACTAAATATCCACCAAGCCATTCCTTCTGAAACTTTGTAGAAAAAAAGTTATAGTGAAAATTCCAAGGTGTCTCAGATGTAGTAGTGAAATCCCAAGACCTTGAGCTCTGATACCATATGTTAAGAACCAAATATCAATATAGCATAGAAAAACCTCAGAAAAAGTACTCAAAACCTTGAAAAAGAGATAATTTCATATAATAAGCCTCTCCGAGGGGGCAACCTCCTTTTACCCCACTTAAATGTTCAAGTACAAGATGATTCAAAATGAAAATGTCTCCTTGGTTTATATAGGAGACTAGGAGGTATAATTACAACTAATGGCCTAAAGCCGACATAAATAAAATAACATTACTAATATAATATGCTTCAATTAAGGGGTAATGAGCCAATATTAGGGCTTAATAGAAGGCTATCGGTTCCTTGAAACCTTCTTCGATCTTCTGAAGGAGTATCATGACGAGTGTGTGTTCAGAGGCAAATGAGAAAATAAGGAAATCCTTGAGATAATCAGGGCTCGCTAGTACAGGTGCCTCGCTTATAACCTTTTTGATACGTGAAAAGGATGCTTTAGCTTCTACTGTCCACTTCACTTCACTATTTTTCCTGAGCATATCTGTGATCAATTTCACGATTTCAGCGAAGTTCAGAATAAATCTTCTCAAAAAATTTATTTTTCCTAAGAATGACTGAATTTCTTTCACATTCCTAGGAATACTTATTGTATATATAGCTTCAACTCTTTTAGGGTCAATTCTAATTCCATCTCGAGATACAATATGGCCTAAAATCTTGCCTTCTTGCATAGCGAAGTGAGACTTTTTAGGATTTAAGGACAGACCAAACCTGTGGCATTTTTCAAATGTCTGCTTGAGATGTATCAGATGATCTTCATCCGATTTAGAAAAAATAGTTAGGTCATTCAAATAGATAACTACAAATTAGTCCCATTCACCAACGAAAGCGATATCCATTGCCCGTTGAAAAGTAGCACCTGCATTCATCAAACCAAACGACATCTTATCATACATAAATGTACCCCAAGGAGTGGTAAAGGATGTTTTTTCTTTATCGTGATCATTGATGGAAATTTGATTGTAACCTGAAAATCCGTCGATCATCGACATCCTATTGGCTCCTACCATTTTTCCTAAAACATGATCCATTTTAGGTAGGGGGTAACTATCTTTGAGAGAGGATTTATCAAGATTTTTGAAATCGACACA
>JASDQU010324131.1:0-12906 GCA_032191745.1 Picea mariana
GAACACAAAGTACCCAATTTTCCAAGGCAAGGGTATGAATTTATTTTTTCGTTTCTCATGAAAAAAGTGCAGCCAAAACTTATATTGTCTTTCCACTTCTGTAATAAAAATTATGTCGGATATATGACATGGAAGAAAGGAAGGATTTTCCTTAGCAGCGAAAAGCCCGATAACATTGTAATTTTCCATTTGCTCCAACGTCCCCTTTTTATCTAGGAATTTACTTGCCTGGGTGGATATTCTGGGGGTATCTTTTCCAAACAACAATCCTTTAAAAACTAAGACAAAGTCATTGAAAAATTCATAAAAATGCAAGGAAGCTTTGTGCCTCCACAACACTTGGTACCAAAAAGTCACTGGGTCAAATTCACAATTCAACTTCTTGCAGATAGACAATTTAGGAAATTGACAACAATGTGCTATCACAAATACCAAATAAGAGGCCATAAAGAATTTCTTATCTTTTTTGTATTGTGACAATTGGGAAGAGATTTCAATGAAAATCAGTTTTCCCCAATAAAAAATGTCTTTCTCTTTGACAGTAAAATGTAGGATATAAAGAATCATATGAGAAATACTTGTGATACTTTCTTGGCCTGTCACCCTGGTGAATAACCAAGAAATTTCCTGGAAGGGGTTTTTGAACGAGTTGACTTGCAACCTGGTAATATCTTCAGGGATGGCCACATGATTCTCCAAGAATTTAGGCAAGAGGTCCAGGCCATTTTCATGCTTTTTCAAGAATCCCCTACAATCTTCACCTTTGAAAGTGAGTGTTGGCTCTAGGAGTTTTAGCATTTTACGGAACACTTAAGGTGAAAGAGAGACGAGAGAATGGTATTGAAGTTGAATAATCCACTGACTTGGTATATATTTCTCAGCGCACCAGGAAATCAGTTCCTTGCAATAAAATACCTCAAGAACACAGCCTACACAAGCTATTCTGAACGTCCAAATTACTTCCTTCTGAGCATAAGGGGAGGAATAGTAAGAATACGCTCTAGACCACTAAAATTTTTGGTCCTCATGTCCAAAAATGTTCAAAGTATATCCGTAGAATTGTTGTCGAGATGCTACTGCCATAAGTTGATGAGAGCATTCTTTAAATCCAGATAATATTTGAAATGAGCGCTTGAGAGAGATAATATAATCTTCCACAAATTGTTCTTTAATGTGGTTTAATAAGAAATATCCTCGAGCCCTTCACTTATTAATGATGATATTTACATAACCTACATGATTATTTATTAGCATTAAACTATACTAAATGCATATTGGGAAAAGCGCGAAGGTGGCAGGGATGGATGAGAGCAATTAGGATTTGGGATTTTTGTGAACCCACCAACCCGGGAACCCGCGAACCCGTCGTTGCGAAAGGTTGAAAAATGGCTAAGCATTGTAATGTGTTCGATCAGACTCAATATAGGAGAGATGAGATACTTAGGAGCTCGGGGAGTCTGATGTTCAAAATGTAGATCATGGATATTTTGGGTGCAAAATGTATATCACAAAACATGGGATATAAAATATTGAACCTACGAACCCACGACTACAGAAACGACTAAGTATAAGATAATATGGAGGTTGGTTAGACTCATGATATGGGAGTATGGATGGAGATGAGGATCCACGAGTCTGCCAACCTGCGAACCCGTCGTTTTCGAAAAAATGACTAAGTATAGTAACTAGAAAGGGAGAATAGAATGGATAAAAGAAAAGGGGAATTCAGGTAAGTATAGAAGAGGGAAAATAAATGGAAAAAAGAAATTGGGAAAATAGAAAAGGGGCAGGAAATTTTGGAAGCGGGAATTGATCTCAACAACTGGCTCCAACTATGGGATGATAACCCCCTGTGGGTTGTCAAGAATCCAAAATCTTTATGATTAGGTGCTTCTGTCTATTGTGCTATGGAGTTAGGGTAAGAATATACAAACTAAAAAATAAAATTTTGTACAATGAGAATTAGAAAGTCTTAGGAGAAGAAACCTTTCAAATGTTTCCCATTGACAGGAAACATTAATCTCTTACCCTTCATGTCTTGGAGAATATAGGAGTTAAATCCAAGAATCTTTTCGATGACATAAGGTACGATCTAGAGTGCTTTGAAATTTTTATGCAGTGACGATTTCTCCTTGGCATTGTTACAAAGTAACACCAACTCTCCTTTCTGGAAATTATTTATAGTTGTGCTCTGATCAAAATATCTTTTGACACTCTACTGCCTTTGAGAGGTTCGATTCAGGGCTTTGCTTTGTTCTTCTTCCAATTTTAACAACTGTTTAATCCTCCTTTGGATTGGTGAACTCTCTTTTGTCGATATTAACCACATAAGTAAATGCATTGAGCTCGAGGTTAATCGAAGTTTTCACTTCTTTCTCATAAACCGATGTATAAGTGGTGTCCTTTGGAGTTGTTCTACTTTCCCACAATGCATCAGTCATATTCAAATGCCAATTCCTTTGGTTCTTGTCAATGGTTTTCTTCAGTATATAAACAAGTGTTTTATTTGTGGATTCAACAAGGCAATTACCTTGTGGATAATAAATTGATGATGGACCCATGATAATTCCATATTCTCGACAAAACTATGTAAACTTTGACCGGATGAAAAAAGAACCATTATCTATGATAAATTTATCTAGGACACCAAATATCAACATAATATTATCTTTGAGGAAATTAATTAGCTCTTCAGAATCATCCTTCTTTAATGCCTTCTTCTGGCCATTTCGTGAAATAATATGTAGCCGTGAGAATGTACATATGTGCCTTGCTAGAATTCATATTAATTGGCCAGACAACATCAAGTACCCATTCAGAGAATGGTTGTTCTACAATTATGGGATGTAAAGGCATCACAGATATTTTCATTTTTCCTGAAAAATGCTGGCATGATACACACTTCCTTATTGTGGCATAAGAGTCTCTGAATATTGATGGCTAGTAGAATCTAGCCCTTATTATCTTGTGGGAGGTTGCAGTAGGTGCAAAGCATCCACCGCATATAACTTCATGGAATTCTATCATTAGTTCTTGGGATTGATTTTCATCAATGCTTCTCAGTAGTATCGCATCATAATTCCTCCTGAACAATATATCAACGATCACCACATATTGATTTTCCTTCATCTTCAGTGTTCTTTGCTCCTTAGGGTTCATGGTGATAGAAAATTGCCCAGACCTTAAGTAGAATATAATATCTCTGTATCACTCTAAATCAACTAATGGTTCTCCTACTGAAAGTGAAATCATTCCATCCACTGAATCAGTATTCACGATGAGCTTGCATAAACCTTGTCCTTTGATAGACTTTAAAGTTTTAATCTCAATATCATATTCTTGTATCTTTTCCATCTAGTTATCCCATTTTCCTTCTTTCAATTGTTGATTCAGAAGCATCTTCACTGGCGATGAGGGAACATAGGAAATACCATGGGAGTTCAATATGAACGTCTGAAAATGCGCTACCGCTTTTACAAGAGCCAATTCTTACTTTTCCAGTTCTGAATACCTCAACTCATAGTCATGTCGGGTTTTTCTCATGAAACTTATTGGGAGTTCTTCACCTTTGGTATTCTTCTGAGTAAGAGAAGATGCAACAATTGTCTCTGTAGAAAATGAATAGATGATGAAGTCTTTTTGAAAATCCATACTAATGAGGACTGGAGCTGTGGTGATTTCTCCTTTTATATTATTGAAATCCTCTTGAGTATCCACTTTCCATTCAAGCCTCTACTCCCTTTTAAGCAACAAATTGATCGTTTTTATGATACTTGCATTGTCAGGAACAAACCTTCGCACAAAATTGATCTTGGTGAAAAATGATTGGACTCCCTTCTTGGATGTCGAGGGGTTGATCTCATTTATTTCTTTAAATATTTATAGATCTATGTAAATCCCTTCATTTCACACAATGTGGCCCAACATTTTTCCTTGAGTTGCAACGGACAAGCATTTATTTGGATTTAGAGAGACATCATATAATCTACATCTTTCAAATATTTTTCTAAAATGATGGACATGATCACCCCTTGTTTTTGAATGCACTGTCAAGTCATCTTGATAGTCTACCATAAATTTTCCTATCAACCCGCTATATGCATGATCCATGGCCCTCTCGAATGTAGCTCCAACATTCTTCAAACCAAAGGGAATTCTAGCATATGCATATGTCTCCCAAGGTGTGATAAATGTTGTCTTTTCCCTATATTCCTCAGCCACCAAGACTTGGTTATATCCTGAAAAACCATCCAACATGGACATACAGGATGATCCAATGACTTGTTGGAGAAGGAACTCCATATTAGGTAAGGGAAAGTTACCTTTTATGTTTTCTTTGTTAATATCTCTGAAGTCAATACACATTCGGATTTCCTCGGTCTTTTTTCTTACAATCACAGGATTTGAAATCCAGTTGGAGTATCTAATGGGATAAATTATTCACGCCTTCTTCAATTCCTCCAATTCAATCTTTACCAGAGGTTTCAGTTTGAGATTCATCATCCTTATTTTTTTCTTTACAGGCTTTGGTTCTTCCCTCAAAGGAATGATATGCTAGAATACAGTTTTATCGTAATATTTCAAATCATCATAGGTACAAGCAAACAAATCAATGTATTCTTTAAACAAGGAAACATATTGATCAACTTCTTTAGTGGTGCAATCAAATCCCAAGTTGACATATTTCAGGGAACTTCCAGTTCCAATATTGAATTTTCTTGTCTCTTGCACTTTTCGAATTGGAACTTATTCAAGAAGATTATTAGCATGATCATCTTTCGTAAAAAGAGATTTATATTGTATACAATATTTGGGGAAAAAAGACGGGTGATCATCTTCATCATCATCATCGTTCAACAAAAAAATTCCCAACTATTCATTGTTCTCAAATACTTGCAAATATTCATTTTTATCGGGCATAGACGGTTGGAAATATCTTTCTACTTGGAAAGACATTTTTCTTTAGATATCGTCTGGGTTTGAGAATGAGGCCGCCAAGGCTAATGAATCTACCTTGTGATTCTTGTCCCTTGGAATGAAAGAAATGTTGAAGGAAATAAAAGATTCCATCAATTTGTTAGCCCTTTTGAAATATAACTTAAGTCTTTCCTTTTTTATTTTATACCTCTGGGTAACTTGATTGATCACCCACTCTAAGTCACCAATTAAAATTAGATGTTCTATTTTCATTTATTGTGCAAGGATCATCCCTTGAATCACGACTTCATATTCTGCCTCATTATTAGTGCATGAAAATTCCAGTCCAATAACATGTGGATGAACAACCTTATTTGGACTCATAAGAACAATCCCAACTCCATTCCCAGAGCTTGAACAATCTCCATCGAATGACATCCTCCAATAGCCTTTGAACATAGATTCTTTGATTCTCTGTGTCTTGCACTTGCAATAGGATTTCACTATGTTCCATGTCCAGGATAGCATAGTTTCCAATCTCGACATCTATATAATAATCCATCAATTCATTGTCTTTCTTCTTGAAACAAAAGGTTTTTCTAGGTTCACGAGGGACTTTAATCATTGCTCCTTCCTTTCCTGGCAGCATCATACAACTTCCATCATTCATTATATATCCCCCGATAATAGATGTCCAATCTTTTCCCATCACAACTCCATATGCTGAAGGAAGGTGTACCACAATAATATTGAAAACTGTAATGATATGGGGGGCTGCCGTAATCCAATCATAAAAGTCCTTGATTTCTCCATAAGCTGGCACTTTTCTAGAATCAATTGCGTATATACTTTCACCAGTTTCATAATACTTGGTGAAACTCATGCACAATGCCTCCATGACCACCGGTGGCATGATATTATTTGTCACGCCCAAGTCAACTAAACAATTATGTAGTGCAACATCATGATTTTCAATTGAAATGTAAAAGGGTGGAATTTTACCTCTCAACTTGGCAGTTGACTGGCTCGGGCTTTGTTTTGGATTGGTAACAACAACTTCTTCTCTTTTAGATGGATCGTCCAACAATTTCAAAATGTTTTGTCTTTGCAGGGAATCTTCACCACTTCTATAAAGGGAAAAGTTATCCTTAATTTACTCAAATCTTCTATGAAATTATATGTCATTTGAGGGGAGTTTGACGTCATGTGTTGCCTTTTACTTCCAATGCTATCTGTCACTTTCTCATTTGTATTTTCTTTTTCTTTTTCTTTTTGGTTCTCTTTTTCATAATTGCCTTTATTTTCTGGACTATTTACAAATCCTCTTGTTTGGGCGACGTTTTCTTTCGAGTTGGGATCGTTCTCGCCCTCTTCAAATATATACATGGATGTCTCACATCCATCCATTTGCACATTTTCATAACTTTCATCAGGTGAGTAATAATTATCTCGTTCAATTATTTTCTCATCATACACATCATCTAGGTCAATGACATTGGGATTAGGCTATCTGGGAACTCTTGGTCTTTACGGATTATTCGTGTTCTCAAACCTCAATATATTTTCTTGGGGAGGGTTCCTTATTTTCTTTGGGATTGGCATTCTTGAATTTACACATAATTATCTCCCCTTCTCAGTCTAGTTATCTCCTTCTACATTTAATTTATAGTTTTATTCATCTATGCAATTTCAATTTTTTGCTTAGTTTCTTATGCCGCCACGGGGTCAACCTTTACATCAGGTATGGTTCCCTTAAAAAATTCTCCTCCCATTATTTGGTTTTGATCTGGTTGAGGCTTGAATTCTTCGTTATTTCTTGAACTGGAAGCTCCTTGATTGTCAATACTTAATTCTCCCAGCTGCCTTTGTACTTTTCCCAGTATAATGTCAGGGTTGGCACCCATTTCAATCATAATTTCTTCCATCTCAGTGGATTTAGTTATTGCCTCCTCCGAGGTATCTATTTGGGATGTTCTAATAACATATTTCACATTCGGGGGCATTGCATTCTTATAACAACTGAGAATGAATGGGGCATTTGGTCTTTTATCTTATGAATCCTACTCAAGGTTTTATTGAACTTGAGATTAAAATATCATATCCTTTCATTCTTCCTCAAACCAATCTGGGTGAAATCAGTGAGAAGGGTATGATAAGCATTTGGAGGGGCGAATATAGTCAGGAACATATCTTCGATGTCATTAAATGAGTGAATTGATCTACTGGGAAATTTTTATACCATTCATATGCTCTTCCTGATAAGGTTTGCATAAACAACCTTACCATGACATCGTCATACTCAACACGGTGAAAATCACAAACATCAAGAAATAAGTGCAAATTCCTCTTCATATCGATTGATCCATCTCCGGAAAATTCCCTTAGGGTGCCCTTAGGGAGAACAGGAAGATCATGTTTCTCACATATAATATTCATAGGGGAATCTCTTACCCTCCTTCGATTTTCAAATCTTGGGTTTCCTTGATTTCTTGTAGCATCTCTTCCACCTCCTTGTCTCTCCTCACGATGATCATCTCGGGGTTGTTCATTTCTTTCTGCCCTGTCTGGAGAGATTCCAGGGACATGATTTTCACTTCTAAGAATAAATATTTTCTTGATTTTAATTCTGGTAATGGGTCCCTTGTATTCCTCCAGCTTCAATCCTGACCTTATTCTTGTGCTGCTCTAGCTAGATTTTGATTTCTTCGGTCTTGTCTCTCTTCTCTCCTCTATCTCCAGAGGATTTCTTTTTCCTCTTATTGGACTAACATCTTGTATGAATTTTATAACTCTTCCCGAGTATTGAATTTTGTTATTACCAGATTGTATAACTAATGTAAGGTGCTTCGTTGATTGTTCAATCCAATTTCTAAGCGAGGCTGATCAGCCTGGGGCAAAGTCATATATTTATTCAAAAAATGTTGGACCAGATTTCAGATTTTCAGTTCATTCCCCAATATGGTCGCCAAAAATGTTGATTCTTGAATCCGTTAGGACTGAAATGACAACCTCATGAGGATGTAAATCCCCCTGCGTTTTTATACAAGTGGTACTCTTCTTTATATTTTCTTGGGATTTCTATATATTCAAAATGTGGGACTTGACAGGAGTTTGTCGTACTAATTCAAAGAAACAAAAATATTGCGAGAAGATAAAAGGAAAATGTTTTTTTTTTAAAGAAAATTCCTGAGAAAGGACCACGGATCACACACTGCACAAATTTAAAGCAAATAAGAAAAATTTCCTCACATCCATCATAGTTTAAGAAAACAATTTATGATCACATAAAATAACAAAGAAGATGATCCACATGCATAAGAGAACTTTAACAGAGTGGAAAGATGGGTAGCTCAAATAAAGATAATGATAGATCAACCTCAAATAATTTATATTCTAAAAAAAGGGTTACAAAGCATAGTCGAGATTGTTCCCAAAGTAGTTCTCTTGAAATTTCTAAAAAATATATAGTCTGTTACATATTCTTTGAAATTATAAATGAGTTTTTATTAAAGACTGAGATTGGGGCTCCCGCGGACCATAAAGAAAAGAAATATAAGAAATGATATTTTAGAAGGAAGATGGTGGGCGGTAGAAGAACAACAAGACCTGGTAAGAAGAAAAAATGAGTTATCAGTATTCGATTAAACCTTTCTAGTGAAAGAGGTGGAATAACTGGATGAAGGACTATGATGGTCTCTCGTGCTTTCACTTTCTTACTGATGTCCTTTTATTATGTTCATCAATGGTTACATAAACCATCTCAAATGCCTCTTTCCCTTCATTGGTCAGTGTATCAATAACTTTCTTGAACCATTCTTTGATGTAAATTTTCATTGGTGCCACATTGATTTCATGCTAGAATTTTATGTTCAACAACTCTCCCTCCAAGTCTCTTAGATCAAGGGAAATGCCATGTTATGCTTCTTCAATATCCTGATTTTTCACGGAGTAGTCCACTAGCCAATTGTCTATGTCATCCTCATTATATTTGAGTATACCATAGAACTTTTCAATTGACAACCCTTTAAAAATCTCAACTTGCTCATCAAACTATTGCTTTGTTAGGAACAACGAGTTGAGGATCAACTTGGGATCTTGGACTTAGTTAGTTCTTCCAGCTAAGTCTACCCCCATGAGTCTTTTGAATAGTTATTCCCTCATCGATATGGCTTGGCTGCATGCTTGAACAATGTTATTCAAGTTTTTTATCTTTTCTCTCCAACATGCGTTCACCTGTTTAATCCAACTTGGAGAGGGAAGATCCTCCTCTCTTCTCCATAGCTCTATCATGTTGGAAACTTTAACACCAAAGGGTACCACAACATAGAGGTAAAAACCTTCTTCATTTTTTAGGTCGGCTTGCAAATACTCATGAAAGACATGCACCCTCGAGCCAAAAGAAATCATGTTCTTTGAATTTTCCCAATCTTTTGTGATCAATGCCATTATTTTCTTGATATTGTTCTCTACATAGCTCCTGATTGATGTAAGTAAGATTGAGTATCCTTTTAATTTAGCAGTGGGCGTGGTGGGTCCAACAATTACCAAAGGGCTGACAAGGAGTGGAAGAGGCATTAAGGTCTCTTCTAGTTCTTTAATCCTCTCCTTTTAATTTGTATTTTCCTCTTTGAGACTACCAATGGAGTCGTCCAATGCATAGCTGATTTCTCTATGGATTCTGGAAATCTAGGAAGGCCACATATTTATTAGCTTAACCTCTGAACGAGATTTCCATTTTTTATTCATCACATCACTCTTCTCAATAATTAATTTCTTAGATTCGCTGTCAAAGACAACACTCTGAAACACAAATGACTCTTCCTCATCGAAGGTCTTATTCTCAATAATTTCCAACGACGGATTCTGGTGGGTCGTGCCTCCTGGATGATCAATGTTAGGAAACATTTTCTTGATCTCAACCTTGAGCTCCATATCTTCAAGGGAGAAGCTATTGATGTCACTTTCAATGTGATGTTCTTCCTCCTCTTGTACAATATTCTTCCTCTTATTCCTCAGAGGAAGTTTATGTGAGCTTTCAATTTTTCCTGTACGGGGGTTCTTTTCTCCTTCTCCACCTGAACTACTGTTGATCACTTTTCTAGATGGGTGGGCCACTGGAGAACTGCTCCGAGATGTTGTAGTATTAGGAGTAACAATTGGGTACTGGGAACGCTTCTCACTGGGACCCTTTACTTTATGTTTTTAAAATTTATTGGTATTGAGTATTGTCTCCAAGTCACCAGCATTGAGAGTAGGAGCGTCCAAGTTATTATCTTCTTCTTCTTCTATAATAGTAAGGATAAATGAATTGCTAAATCCCACTGCTAACATATGTTCCAAATAAATTCCTTTAGGGTCAAACCCTTTTATCCTTTCAACATACTTGAGATTCATATTGTGGAAGTGTTTTGCAAATTCATTGATTTTGTTCATATTTCTGAATACAAATTCCCCAATTTTCCATGGCAAGGGTATGAATTGATTTTTTCATTTCTCATGAAAAAAGTCCATCCATAAATTATATTTCCTTTCCACCTCTGTAGTAAACATTATGTCGGATATATGACATGGAATAAAGGAAGGATTTTCCTTAGCACCGAAAATCTTGATAACATTGTAATTTTCCATTTTCTCCAACGTCCACTTTTTATCCTGGAATTTACTTGTGTGGGAGGATATTCTAGGGGTATCTTTTCCAAACAACAATCCTTTAAAAACTAAGACAAAGTCATTGAAAACTTCATAAAAATGCAAGGAATCTTTGCGCCTCCATAATTCTTGGTACCAAAAAGTCACTGGGTCAAATTCAGAATTCACCTTTTTGTAGTTAGAAAATTTAGGAAATTGACAACAATGTGCTATTGCAAATACCAAATAAGAGGCCATAAAAAATTTCTTATCTTTTTTCATACTGAAAATTGAGAAGATATTTCAATGGAAATCAGTTTTCCCCAATACAAAATGTCTTTCTCTTTGACAATAAAATGTAGGATATAAATAATCATACGGGAAATACTGGCGATACTTTCTTGGCCTGCCACCCTCGTGAATAATAAAGCAATTTACTGAAAGTGGTTTTTGAACGAGTTGACCTGCAACCTGGTAATAACTTCAGGGATGGCCACAAGATTCTCCAAGAATTCAGGCAAGAGGTCTAAGCCGTTGTCATGCCTTTTCAATAAGTCCCTACAATCTTCACCTTTGAAAGTGAGTGTTGGCTCTGGGATTTTTAGCATTTTACGGAACACTTGAGGTGAAAGAGAGATGGGAGAATGGTATTGAAGTTGAATAATCTGCTGACTTGGTATATATTTCTCAGTGCACCAGGAAACCAATTCCTTGCAGTCACAAACCTCAGAAACATAGCCTACATGAGCAATTCTAGACATCCAAATTACTTCCTTCTGAGCATAAGGGGATGAATAGTAAGAATACACTCTAGACCACTGGACGTTTTGGTCCTCATGTCCAAAAATGTTCAAAGTATCTCCGCAGAACTGTTGTCAAGCTGTTGCATCCATAAGTTGATGAGAGCATTCTTTTAATCCAAATAATATTTGAAATGAGTGCTTGAGAGAGATAATATAATCTTTCGCAAATCGTGCTTTAATGTGGTTTAATAAGAAATCTCCTCGAGCCCTTCGCTTATTAATGACTATCTTTATGGAACCTAGATGATGATTAATTATCATTAAATCATACTAAATTCATATTGGGAAAAGTGCAAAGGTGGCGGGGACGAACAAGAGCAATTAGGATTTGCAATTTTTGTGAACTTGCCAAACCAAGAACCCACAAACTCGCCATTGCAAAAGTTCAAAAACTGGCTAAGTGTTGTAATGTGGTCGGTCAGAATCAATATAGGAGAGATGATATAATTAGGATCTCGGAGAGTCCGATAGTCAAAATGTAGATCACAAATATTTTGGGTGAAAAATGTATATCACATAACATAGGATATGAAATCTTGAACCTGCGAACCCGAGAACCCGTGATTTCAGAAACGGATAAGTATAGGATAATGTGGTGGTTGGCAAGACTCATGATATGGGAGTATGGATGGAGATGAGTATCCGTGAGTCCACCAACCCACGAACCCGTTGTTTTCATAAAAATGATGAAGTATACTAACTAGAAAGGGAGAATAGAAGGGAGAAAAGAAAAGGGGAATTCGGGTAAGTATAGAAGAGGGAAAAGAAATGGAAAAAATAAATTGGGAAAATAGAAAAGGAGAGGGAAATTCCAGAAGCGAGAATTGATATCAACACTTTTTAGCTACAATGGGAAGAGATACATCAATGGGGACCAATGGATGGAACCCCAAGAACACCTGAAAAGAGATACAACCAATAAAGTTGTGGAGTGTTTTGCTGTAGCTACGTTGAACATAAGGAAGGCTCTCATGCTATGTGCATGGATTTTTGGAATTGTGCATCCTCAAGATATGAAAAATTATCCTATTGACTACCTTTGTTTTTCCATCAGTCTATGGGTGGAAGGTACTCTAATTGGTCAGCTTGGTGTCCATCATTGACTATAGGATGGACCTGAAAGTATGCACGAACCTACTATCTTGATATGAAATAATAGTCTATGGGAGCTTGAAATGAACCAAAAAACGTTCAAAGAATACTTTATTGGTGGCCTTGACTGTGATACTCTTCTTGTAGAGTGCCAAAACTGTCATTTTAGATAATCAATCAACAACGACCGCGAAGAAACACTCATTACCATGCTTGGTTGAAGGTAGAGTGGACATGTAATCCATGGATATGGACTCCAAAGTCATATCAAGAGTAGGTAGAGGGATGTATATCTCCTATTTCTTAATGAAGGGTTAAAAAATGGTGCTTGTAGTGCAAGATATGATATACTTCTAGACATCTTGTCGAAGATTCGACCAATAAAAATTGTTTTGCAGTAATGTCACTATTTTTTCCACACCAAAGTGTCCTACCGCCTAACTATAATGAGATTCCCAAATGATAT
>JASDQU010324135.1:0-12961 GCA_032191745.1 Picea mariana
TTCTTACACCATTTGCATCTATTGAAGAGTCCTACAAATAACAAATATTATGAAAATCAAAACATACTATAAAATCCCACAATGAGAAAATCAACTTGCAGAAGAAATAATTTCATAGGTTTTCTAAGGAAAAGACAACTTTTTAAATATTGAGGCATACCTCAAAGCTATCAGATATCTTGTAGAATATTGTAAATTCAGCTAAGCTTGTATGTTTTCATCTGAAGACAATATAGATTAAAAAACAATGATTAGAATATAAGAAACCAATCTTATAACAATAGACAATCTAAATGAAGAAATGACATGTATCCCACTTGGGTTTATTCTCCCTCTAATATGAGCATTTTCTAATTAGTTAGATATATTTATTCACAACAATCAATAGACTTCTAAGTTTTTGTCATTAGAACAAAAATATAATCACCAACAAAAGTAATATATGGAGCTGTCAATGAAGCATAGAGTATGAAAGGTTCCCTTTTACATTTGTCTTCTACATTTTGAACCCAATCCCTTCATCTCCTTACACCTACTTGAGAAATATATAAAGTATCTCACCATAGTTTTTGTGAAATCCAACACTAAAACTACCCTTTTTTGCAAATTTAGGGGATATCCAAAAAAGGAATATAGTTGTTTATTGTAGAAAAATAGCTTGGTGCACTGAATTTAAAATTTAATCTTATCATAATCTGGTAGGGTGCCAACTTTTAACACATCTGGTAGGGGTTCAACACATCCTTTAATTCTATTAACTGGAATAGGATGTTGACTTGTCTAGTCTCTTATGTTGATATGTTCAAACTAGATTATAGCCTTTAGCTATGAGGACAATGGTAGCTTTCACAGTGCCTCATAGGTCATTGGAAACACATGTTCTTAAACCAGCTAACAAGAAGGGATATCTCAAAAATAATGGACTAGTCGGTGCTCAAAATCCATTTAATGTTAAATCTGGCCGAAATAAGAAAATCAAAGAAGCTCCATTGGCATCACTAGAATGAGGTGCTGAAATAATTTTCATTTCCAAAAGACCCTAAAAACCAACTGAAGAACTTCCTATTGAATACATACCTGCAAGTTATAAATTGTTTGTGCAGCAACTATTTTCCTCATAAGATACTTGTACCTCACCTGAAATGGTAAGACTACATGCAAACATATTTATCCATTTATTTAACACAACTTTTATTTCTGTTGACTGAAATGTGATGCTAACTATTTTATTCTCTTGTGTTGATATGTTTAGACTGGACTACTGTTATAGGAAAACCCCCCTACGAACAGGTGAATTCCCTCTTGAATCCTAGACCCCTATAACCAAGACAGAAAGGTGTTAATGTTGGACACTGGCATTCCTTCTAATGAAGCTAAACTAGTCAAGGAAGAAGAAGAAAGGAGTATAAATACCTTTAATGAAGTTTGTCCTTGCTTGATCCAGGTTGATCTTGATCTCCAAATTCTTCAGAAGGTCCTACAATCCAATGAATAACAACGACAAAACATACTTCCTATTCTACCACGATTAGCTTTGAAATATATCTATCAAAAGGAACAAGTTCATGAAATATACACAAACTTGAAGGAAACAGGCCAAGCACATATATGTTAATAAAAACAAAGCAAAGTGCTTACAACTGTAGATGCAGATGCAATAGCCTCACCAAGCTCTCTTTGTCAAAACCCTTGTTCAAAAGTTCCACGATTAGAATGACTATACTTTCACTGATTATTCTCCCTTATTAGATCATAAGTTTGATGCCTTCAAAGTCTCCTCATTTCACCATGAGGAGGCCTCCTTATATAGGCTTTGAGAGGCCTAACCATCTTAGATATTCTTGGGATAGGTTGAGGATCTTTCTCCATCAGTTGTGGATCCTCCCTAAGATCCAGCCTTGACCTCAGATTCAAATCAAACTGACTTAAGAGATAAGTGGGATCTTCCCCTGATTTCCTCAACAACACAACGCTCCCCTAGAATGGTGCACAAAGCATTGAAACGCTCCCCTAGAGGAAGGAAAGGAGCGCTAGCACTCCCTACTAGTGGATAGGGGAGCGTTGCCCTTCAAAAATGATTTTCAAATGGTCTTTCTCAAGGCAAAATCTTTGTACTCTTCGTCAAATGACATATCCTTCTTTTAACCAGTCTCTGAGGATGTCTCAAGTGTTCGTGTGATGTCATTCGATATACGACATAGGCAAGTTGACAATATGATATTTGTGACACTTACAACACTTGTGATGTTTGTGAAATTTGTGGCCAAAGTGAGACACTTGTAATGACGACAATAGGTCATCATTGAAGTGAGTAATTTTGATGTGTAACAGATTTCCCCCCAAAGTGCAAAGTTAGAAGATGAAAACTGATGACTGAAGTACTTTGTAGACTTTTTCAAGCAAGGACATGGACTCGAAGAACCTGGTAGAAGTTGCATATAACCATCATACAAATTTTATGATATGTTTCAAACCCAAGGCAGGCATACCTATGCTTGAGTGATAAATACTTTCAAGGTATGGCTGCCATAAGATACACTGTGGATCCATAATTATATTAATAAAAGGGTATATCCACCAAACATACAATGTGGATCTATACTTCCATGACATGAACTAGTCGTAGCCATGAAAAATACACAGTGGAGCTACGAGATGACAAGACATAGCCACGGACCAATACGATCTATGTGACCGTATATGTATCAATATTCTCAAGAGAAACTTTGTCACAACCTGAGCAAAGTATATATCAGAGTGATCACTCAACCCAGGGTCTTCTTACCGATCTCAATGCAGTATGAATCTAACCATGTGAATAGATGTCTTGATGTCGCACATGGTAGAAACCTCTTGATTATCGGTCAATGAGGTAAATCGTTAACAAGTGCGAGGGAAATCACCATTGATGTCAATGATTCCCAAGGTACCCTAGTACATTCCAACGAATGTGAATGAATGAGTTGAAGTTGAACATTCGGGGAATCATTCAATCAGAGGTCAATGATGTAAACCTACTTTCGGAAGCAAGGAGGCCTGCCATTGAGGCATGCAGGTCCAAGTTATTAACTGGTTTCTAGGTCTAGTTCTTCGATAATGTGTTGAAGTCAACAGGAACAGACTTGTCGAAGGAGGGCCTTGATGTATCCCCCATCAACGTCATGAGACTGACATAGATATATAAGGTGATGAATCAGATGAGAATGGACTGACATGGGTGTTGAAACAGAAAATTTGTGATGGTTGACTCTCGATGCAGATACTTCCCTTGAACACTGAGGCACAACAGCAAAAACATGGCATGGACCAAAACATGATGATGTAGTGGATACTGTGACTTTCATCGGGTAACCCAAAGGAGTAAAGAAACTCAGAAGATTGGTTCAATACAGAGGTTGTGCGGATTAACAAAGACAAAGTGTCGTGTTCAAGGGCGACCGTAAGAGTGACTTGTGATGTTTTCAAAAACTGTTTGGGTTGCTTCCTTCAAAATTTTCCCCCATCTAGATAGACGAGTACCTATTTTTAATTTAACGAGATCGAGGAGGATAACACATGCTCGATATAAATCACCTTCGGTAAGTCCCTCTTCCTTTGTTTAACAAACTGGAAGAAGTAAGAGTTCGGTCCCATATGGGCCCTTCAATGTATGATTTTTTTAATGAGTCCAGAGAAGGTAAAATTGGTGATTTTTCATGTTTAGAGAGTCTGAAAAGAAATTAAAGACGACTTTAGGGTTTTCCTTTTTTGTAATGTTAGTCTCGCGAGGCCGAAAAAGAGATAAATTATCACTCGAAAGACGCCCTTTCAAACCTTTTAATGAGTGGGAAAGGAATACAGATCACTCGAAAATATTTTCATGTTTAGAGAGTCTAAAAAGACCTCAAAGACGACTCCAGGGGGTTCCTTTTTCGTGAATCCATGCGAGTCCAAAAAAGAGATAAAAGTTTACTCGGTTGCGTTCTCATGTTTTTTCGAGCGTGAGAAGGAACTAAGACCATGCTCATTAATGCAACAAGATAAAAATCGAACATAATCGCTTCGAAACCTGCCAATAATGATAAAATTGCATACCCAAGTATTAATAATATCTCCAAAATGATTTTCAAAACCCAAAATAACTATGGTTTTAGCAAAAAATGAAATCTATAATAGTAATATAGGGTAAAAATTGTCTTTTACCAATTCGTTTGTGCCAAATCTTCTAGTAGTGGAGAAATTGACTTTGGAGGGTGATTCTTGGAGTCATCGGTGTCGGAGCTACATTCATCCATTTCTTCTTCTGTCCATATTAGGTTGGTCCTCGACCCCTTCCAAACATTTTGCATGGTTTAAAATTTATTTTTTGGGTAATTGCTTGCTTTAAATTTGATGCCCTGGAGGGCCCCAAGTGCCAAAGAGGATTGGCACTCCCCTAAAGGGCTAGGGGGAGCGCTATTCAAAATTTCAACACTCTGGTGAGCCTGTTG
Source organism: Picea mariana (assembly GCA_032191745.1). Classification (NCBI taxonomy): domain Eukaryota; kingdom Viridiplantae; phylum Streptophyta; class Pinopsida; order Pinales; family Pinaceae; genus Picea; species Picea mariana. Next base: position 4,470 of record JASDQU010324135.1, read on the forward strand.
GTGGGGCGCTAGTGCTTTGATCAAATAATAAAGGGGGCGCTAGCATGTCAAACAAAAACAAAGTGATTTTAAATTTTAATTTACCCAAAAAATTGTTAATGTAACATGACTAATGGCCTTTTGTTGATGATGGTTGCAGATTATACTTGGAAAAAAGTCATGATTGAGTGGAAAGAGCGTGAGCATGAGCTCAATGATGTGGATGCTTTGCAAAACCCATGATCAAGGGCCGCATTGAGGAATTGCAGTCTCCTCAAGTTTTTTAAGATGCAAAAGATGAAGAAGGAAGTTCTCCTTCTTGAGTACATGATCAGGTCATGGAACACTCTGGAATAGGGATTCCGAATTGGGACATAGTTGCTTACCATCGAGTTAAAATATTTTTATTTCCTAACCGTCCTCTCAAAGAGAGGGGCCCCTATTATCTTATCTAGACAGAGGGAACTTCTAATGCCTGTAGAAGAATATCTAGCAAATCATTGCATTCTAGGATCGAGATTGGTGGGAGGTAGGATTGTGATAAAAGATGTTAGAGATCTACCTCTTTGATATATTTTGTTTTCCATCACAATTTTGGTAGGTAGTACCAGCGCACACTTGGCTTCGAGATCGCAGATGAATTATTCTTTACAATGTATGGAGCCAACTTTGTTTAACTGGAGCGCAACATTCCTTCAAAATGTGAAGGAGCATATTTCGAGATGAAAGATGGGGAAGCAGAAGCAGTTTGGATACGGTTCATTCCTGTTTTTGTTCTTCCTATAGTGTATTCCACACATGAAACCACAGATTTCACTAGCAGTACAATCGGTGGGTGAACCACGCATGGAGTGTTGCACGAGTCTGTCTCTGAGGTTGGGGACGGAGTCAGAGTTCATATTTACAAGTGACTTCTTTTCTTGGCTAAGACACCAACTGATCATCATAGAGTACTTCCCATACACTGGAGTGGATTTCCGAGGTAGCATGGACCTGGTTCTTCCAAATGGAATGGACTGGGACGTGTCAGGTAAGAAACCAAAAAACAAATTCTAGTGTTTTTTTATTATTTTCTAGTTTATATTATTTTTATGTGTACTTAGAAGATATTTTAATAGATGTATTGTTTCCTCGTGTAGACAGAGTAACAACATGTCCGGTGGAGATGTCGGCACTGGGGCATCATGGAGATGCTCAGATAGTAGTAGATCATGAGGTAGCAGTAGGGGGTCTCCAGGAAGTTGAGAGAAACCTCCATGGTCTCATGATGGGTGTCCCTACTCTTAGGAGGCAAGATGTACCCTTTCATCTACAAAGACATACTGTGGGAGTCCCCGGGAGCCTGAACTTCCTACTGAGACGAGTAGCACATGCAGTAGTGTGCTACTCAGAGCACAACGTGATGCAGGAGGATTAGGATCTTCCTAATGTTTTTGTATGGTCTGTACGAAATCACAAGACAAAGTATAAGGGGCTAACACAAAACTCGTACATGCAAGAGAAAAAAGACACACCAAAACTAAAATACAATAGTGTACAAAGCATGCATGCTAGATGTTCTATGCATAGTACTTCTTAAGGTAAATCTTGTTTCGAGGCTCACCCAAGGAGATTCCATCGTAGTCAACTAGCTCGTAGGCACCTCTATGTAAAACACGTTTCACAATGTAAGGACCATGCCATAGAGGTTCTAACTTTACTGTCCCTAACTTATCATGAGCTTGGTCATAAACGAGGACTAGGTCTTCTTCTACAAAAGTACGAGGATGGACAAATTTGTCGTATTGATTCTTTATTCTCTTTCGATACGTCTCATTAACGAGAGAAGCATCACAACGTGTTTCATCCAACCTAGTCAGATGTAGGAAGCGTTCTTCTTCAGCAGAAGTGTGAGGTGGCAGTTCTACTTTGAGTTTCAACGAGGGAATTTTGCACTTGATTGATAAAACAACTTCTATTCCATATACTAACTGGAAAGGAGTGAATCCAATAGCAGTTTTCACTGAAGTGCAGTAAGCCCAAAGAGCGGATAAAAGTTGTAGATGCCAAGATGTCTTGTTTACCCCTACCATATGTTTAATCATGGTTTTAAGGACTTTGTTGATAGCATCAACTTGTCTATTTGCTTGATGATAGTAAGGGGATGAGTTATCATGACAAAAAACCAACTTGGAATGTAACTCACTCATCATCTGGTTTTGAAAATGTGAATCATGATCAATGACAATGGCTTGTGGAACACCGAAGCGAGTGATGATGTGGTTGAAAAAGAAGAGAGCTCCAGTACGACCATCATTCAGAAAGGTAGGCATAGCCTCAACCCATTTTGTGAAGTAATCAACGGCAACGATGATATAACCATGCCCCCCAGATGAGGTAGGCTTACACTACATGAAATCAATGCCCCATTTTGCAAAGGAGTCAATGGAAAAAACAAGATGTAGCAGAGCTAGGTGGGTTCATGAATTTTTATGAAAAACTTGGCAGGGTGGGCATTTTTTGATAGCCTCAATACAATCTTTGAAGATAGAGGGCCAAAAGTAACCGGCACGTAAAACATTTTGAGCTGTAGCCATCCCAGAAAGATGACCGCCACATGCTCCATGGTGACAGTCATTAAGGACACGTTCAGTCTCTACATGATTTAAACAGCGTCATAGGATAGTGTCAATACCACGGAGATACAAAGTGCCATTGATGATAAGGTAATGTTTAGAGTGATGAAGAATACGACGACGTTCTTCACGGGAGATATCAGGATGAAAACATTGGGTTTGAAGATAAAGAAGGATATCTCCATACCAAGGATCGAACGTGCTAATGAGGAACAATGATTCATCAGGGAGAGAATCCATGGGCTCAGTATCTTCATCAGCATGGGGAAGGTCACAGATAAGTTCCACAAACACCAAGGATTTTTTGGCTTTAGACTTGGAAAACTCGAGATCGAATTCCTGAAGAATAACGATCCACTTCAAATATTTTTCCCCAAGGACTTGATGTGTCAGAATATGATACATGGGGTTAGAGTCCACGATAACCGTGGCAGTGTGTAGAAAGATGTAATGGTGAAACCTATGGACAACTATGACAGCTGGGAGAGCCAACTTCTCAACATGTGAATATCAGAGCTCTAGACCAAATAGACTTTTGCTCAGATAGTATATCACATGTTCATTACTGCTAGGGTCCTCTTGAACTAACACCATAGAAATAGTGGAAGTAGAGGCCGATAAGTAAAGGATATAGTCTTGCATATAATTTGGAGGATGTAACAAAGGCGTATTGGTTAATGCATGCTTCAGATTATCAAAATATCGTTGAGCAGTGTCATCCCAAATGAAAGGAGTATCTGTCTACAACAATCGCATGAATCCTTTTGTAATATCAGCGTAGTTACATATGAAACGGCGAAGAAAGTTTTCTTTCCCCTGCAAACTTTGTAGCTGGGTCAAATTATTAGGTGGAGGTAAAGAAAGGATAGCTTTAATTTTTAAGGGATCCACCCAAATCCCATCTTTGGAGACAACGAAAGTGAGGATTCGACCTGATTCAATAGAAAAGATACACTTATGTGGGTTCAAACAAATACGGTAGAACCGACATTGAAGAAAAATATCTCGTAGATGACCAATATGGTCTGATCGACTGGATGAATGGGAAGGTAAATCATCAAGGTAAAGTTATGCAATATGTTTGATATCATGGAAAGCATATGACATAGCTCGCTAGAATGTAGCACCAGCATTTTTTAGAGCAAATGGCAGTTTTCGATAGGTGAAAGTTCCCCACAGTCAGATGAAGGTTGTCTTGTGTTGATCAACGGGTAAAATGTCAATCTGGTTGTATCCTGAGAATCCATCCATGAAAGAGAAAATCACGTTGCCAACGTAATTACCAATGATTTGGTCGATAAAGGGTGTGGGGTAGTTGTCTTTTGGACAATCCTTGTTAAGATCCCTATAATCAATGCAGACACGAATGGTCCCTTGTTTCTTAGCAACTAGAACAATGTTAGAAACCCATTCCATCAAGCAGATAGGATAGATGAAGCCATATTTCAATAGCTTCTCAACTTCTACCTTTATGGCCATGGTTTTCTTGGGATGTATCGAGCGGAGTTTTTTTCGTACAGGTTTAAGACCTGGGTAAGTTTTAATCTCATGCACAATGATCGAAGGATCAATCCCTGGCATTTCCTCGTAGCTCCAAGTGAAGACGTCATGGAATTATTTAAATAAAGTTGTGTAAGAAACCACTTCCTCGGGTGAACAATTAGCCCCAAGATTAATATTTTCCATGATACCTTCTTTGATCGAAATATCAATAATGACCGTAGAAGAAATTTTTCCCAAATTCCCCTCAGAAATGGTATCTTGAGTAAGTATAGGAGATTGTGGAGAATCAAAAACATTGGGGGGGGAAGATAGAGTGTATATCTTCCTGAATTTCTTGAGAGGTGGAAGAAAAGAAGATCAATGATGGTTATCATCCCAAGGTACTTCGTCAATGCTAAGCATTTCCATAATGGATTCGTCTGAAGGAAAAATCTGAGAAATGTAGTCAAAATCAGAAGACAAGGAATTCAACCACAATGGCATCGAGTAGGTGTCGAGTGCCAATAGATTTTGGCCATCCGAGGAGGGAGAGGTTGATTGAATAGCAGCGTATGAAGCCTTGGCTAGACTAAGTGGCATGGTGTCACCTACTAGTGCATCGAACTCTAAAGGACTAGGTACAATCCAAGGATCACATGATGCCAGAGACTAATAAGTCATCATCAAAAACATATTGATTCTAGAAATATGATGTGTGGTAGGAGGAAGTGGTGCAGGGAAAGTACCCATAAGGGAAGATTATTTTAACAGACCTACACCAACACTTTCACACGTGATCTTGTGATCTCCCAAGAAAGGAATATTGTTGGTAGCGGGAGCGTGAGCATCAGGTGTATAGAAATCTAACTGATCGATAGTGACAATCTTACCTTGATGAGGAAAATGTACACATAGAAACACCGATGAAGTGATGGCATTCATGGAAAAAAACCAACTTCTTCCTAGTAACAAGTTGTAATCGATGGGAGCATCTACCACCTCGATGTCAACAGAGATGGTTTTGTCTCCCAACTGAACGGCTAAGGACTGCAAGAGTCTATGAGGATGAAAACCTCGCCCATCGAATGCACGTAACATTGTAGGGGATTTGTTAAGTGTGGGTGATTTTAATCCTTTCCAACAAGCTAAAGACATGACACAAGTAGAGGCTCCCTCATCCAAGATAGTGTGGTGAATGTGTTGGTTATGAACAACAACATCAATTTGAAAAGAAAGTTGGTGAGAAAGTCGTGACTTAAAATTGTCCAGGTTAAACGTGATATTGTTGGACGACTCAGGATCAAAGGCACCAATAATAGCCAAGATCGTTATACGTTGACAAGGGTAGTGTTGTAGAACTTCCAATGCAGAAATAGCACACAGTGCTTGATTCAAATCTTCAACAATGTTCTAGTTTTGGGTATCACGTGAACTAGGATTAAAATTAGATTTATGGATGGTGCTCTTGGGAGGGCGTAATATCAAGTTGAAAGAAGTCTTGTCTATTTGAAGTGACCCAGAAGGTGGACTAACAGAATGAGCACTAACGGACGCAAGAGATGGATCTGGTAAAGAACCGTTAGGACCTTTTCTTTGTCAGGTTTAGCTAGAGTGTCGTATGTCATAGAGTGGGTGGTCAAATAAATTCCATTAAACATATAAATATGAGCACTCGTCAAGGCTTCATGGTTAGGAGGGTGGATGGAACTACCCCCTAGAGAGGGGGTTTGAGAAACCATGGATTGTTGCTGAGGAAAAGGTTGTGTTAACATGGCAGGTTGGGAATTCCCTTTGAAAATTTTGGCAACTTCATCACGATGTGGACAATCTCGAGCATAGTGATCATCACCAAAAATAAGACATCGGTTTCCGATGTGGTTTCTTTTCAGTACCAGGTGGTAGATTTTGATTTTTGGGTTTTTCATTATTATTATTCTATTTGGGTTTATTTTTTGTCTTCTTCTTACCTACGGATTGATGTCAAGGGGAAGATTGAACTGCATTCACCTCAGAGACTTGAATTGGAAGGGAGGTAGAGGAGAGTGATGTCAAACTAGGAGAGGGTGCCGAATAAAATCGATTTACAATTCCAGTCGACTGTGAAGTAGATTCGGTTTTAACGGTGTCAATAACACCATCTGCATGCGATGAGGATGAAGGTTTGGATGGATCGGTAGTGGCACGGGTAGCATTTCAAATCAACTCATACAAAGTACCAGATTGTGAATAAACTGAATCTAAGTACTGATCCTTAGAAATGGCTAATTCCTCGGTGACTACACCAGCCATAGCGACGTCACAAGAAATTGGGGGTAAAAGCGATTTAGTGAACCACTCTGTCAATAATTGGTCAGGAATGATTGCTTTGATCAACCTTCATCATCGTCTCCACTCGTGAATGTGATCAAAGATATGCACGGAGTTGGTCTAATGAAGGGAGGTCAAGAGTTCGGTACCCGTCTCATGAAAAATGGGTAGTTGAAAGTTTGTGATAAATGACATGGCAAGAGAGTTGAAATCTTGGAAAGAACCACGTGGAAGTTCAAAATACCACTTGGCTTTTGAGCCCGTAAGAGTACGCTGGAAGAGACACAAACATATAGAATCATCCATTAAGGAGTTTGATGAACACCATAAATGGAAAGTCATTACATGGTTATTTTGGTCTTCTCTAGGTTTACCATAAAACTTTGGGATATCAAAAGGTAATTTAGCAGGAATCACTAGCCAAAAAGGAGAATGTAGTATAGGATCGTTGGTCAACCGAGAAGATTCTGGCAGATCCAGAGTTGCAAGGAAAGGTAACTAGTGGTTAACCTAAGGGTGATACTGGTGTGGCATAGGGATACCAATAGGACCATAAATTGGGTCAGATGGACAATTGTATCCAGTAGGTCCTCCTATATATGGTTGTTGTTTACTAGGATAAATAGGATTCGATGTTGGTTGAGAAGTATTTACAAGTGGAGGATAACCTGATGGGTTCTGAGGATTATAAGTCAGAGGATTTGGTTTCCCATAAGGAGGGTAAACATTTTGTCCATGAGGAGGATACACATTAGTCCCGTGGGAAGGATAGGGTTTTTGTTGTCCTTGAGGATGTTGTCCCCCAGATAATTGTGGATTTCCTTGGAAATAAAGGTTCCAAGGTAGATTTTGTGTTGCAGGTGCATTTTGTCCATACAATGGGTTATGGAATCTATTGTTCCTGAGTCTGTACTAAGGCTTAGAGTACAGTGTCAAGGCATCCAAAATTGTGATAATGGTAGATACAGAGATTTACTTAACTTTTGGTATGGAAATGCTAGTGAAGATTTCTATGTTCTTGTCATCTGGCTTCTAGTTGTTCCTGGATTGCAATATCTTGCTCAATAGCTGCCCATGAATGCTCTAATTCTTCTCGGGTATTAGCAGTTCTAAGTGTTGTGCTGAAAAGATTTAACGCGATGTTAGTTTGGTCTGATATTCCGAATTGGATATTAGGTTGAATTGTTGCGGGTGCGGTCATAGCTGAACAGTTAAATTATAGAAAAATTTAGAGAGGTTTTAATGGTTGGTTCAATTTGGTCGGACATGAGAGAAAACTTTGTGTGAAGAACGAGATAGGACTACAAACAAAGGCTCTTTCCTGTAACTGTATGATTTTTCGTAAAAGATATGAAACGAAAGAAGAACACTTAGTTGTGAATAACGGAAAAACACTTGTATATATAAGAAATTACGCTTAAGTGGGAGAAGAATTTGAAATGAACAATAAAGACAAGTGCAAATAACACACCATCTATAACTGAACTTGGTCTTACACTAGCTAATAGTCAGTGCAGAGGAAAAACAAGGGACAATTATCGATAGTATGAACTTGATTCACTATAGTAGTAGTTGCACTAAATTATAGTGAAATTTCTCAACTATGTAGAGCAAAATGAAAAGAAACAATGAACATGACAGAAACTAACTATGTAAAGCAAAATGAAAAGAAACAATGAACATGACAAAACAAACTTGAGATACAGTCAGGACAGAATCGAGAATCTTGGATTTGCTTTGTATTAACTTTCTTCACGAGAGAAATCGGTTACCATCGGTTCCAAAAAGTCCAGCCTTCTGGTTTTCTTTTGGTGGTGCATTTATACAAAATTTTTCTCTCGGTTCAGAGGAGTTGTCTTACTCCATCTATCCGAACTCCGTTTTCAAAAAAGGCGCCAGGTGTTCGTTTTTCACTTAAAGTAAATACATATGATACATTTGTCAAAAAATTTAAAAACAATCTGTGGAGCCTCTTCATTGACATCTGGGTGAAATAAATTTACTCCATTTCTATTCTGTTCCTAAGAAGAGCCAGATGCCTGTCTTCGCAAAGACGAAGTGTATTTGATACACTTGTCGACAAATTGAGTTACAAGCTGTGTAGGCTCG
>JASDQU010324137.1:0-12960 GCA_032191745.1 Picea mariana
TTCAAACTATATTGCCAAAACTTGACGAAGAAGGAAAAATAATATTGGAGCCTAAAGCGATCAACGACACAAGAATTTGCCAACTGAGGAATAGATCCATTTCAGAGTATCTCATTAAATGGAGGAAACTACCAGCTCCAGATTCCACTTGGGAGGATGAGTCTTTTATATAGAAGCCTCCAAAGTTACTCAAGCATTGCGGACAACACTTGTCTCAAGGGGAGGGGCATGTTAAGCCCTAATATTGACTCATCACCCCTTAATTGGGGCATATTACATTAGTAATGCTATTTTATTTATATCGGCTTTGTTCCATTAGTTGTAATTATACCTCCTAGTCTCGTCTATATACCAAGGAGACATTTTCATTTTGAGTCATTTGGTACTCGAACATTTATTTGGGGTAAAAGGAGGTTGCCCCCTCGAAGATATTTATTATCTGAAATTATCTCTTTTTCAAGGGGCGTTGAGTACTTATTCTGAGGTTTTTCTATGCTATATTGATATTTGGTTCTTAACAGAAGATTTGCTACAACTAGTGAAGCTTCACACTATAGTACAAGATTTTATGACAAAATTAGAAAAAGGATATGAGCGCCATTTATGAAAATATCACCATGAATGACACAAGACTGGAGCAACTAACATACAAGAAAATTGAGTCACTATATGATCAGTTAGAAGTTTCAATAGCATATCTCCAAAGAAAATTTTCATAGGGAAAGGAAAAAATGATTGTTTTTCTCTCGTCCTTTTCCTAACCACTTCAAATTTCATCCTTTTTGTCACTTGTCATTAGGAAAGAGGAGATGAGAAGTTTTAACACATATGAGTTACTACTTTTTTGTATAAAATAGGATAGAGGCTCCTTTGAAAGGGACTTTTGGCTTTCCAAGCATTGTATAGACCCAAGAAATTTTTCGAGAACTTATACACTTCTAATGAATATTGAGAATCCCTTATGACCGACATATTATAGAAGGAATTCTGTGTAGAAACATATCGAAGATCTGAACTACTTCAAGTGAAGATATTGTCGTTTCTATGGAATGTAAGAATGTTTTGTTTGTTGTAGACTAATTCTTACACAATCTTTGTCATTATGTAGTTATCGATATTTCTTTGAATATTTCAATGCCTTGATGTTATAGAAATATTTACCTCACCCCATGCAACTTAATCAGAAGGCCTTTTCCATTTCCCTATGCAGAATCGAAGCCCCTTTTTGCAGTTCCCAAAGAAAAAATAAATATTTTTCAACATACATGCACCCTAACAACTATACAACATGTGTATACATAGGTTGCACCATTACAACCCGTGTACATTGGGTTTTGTGCCCAAAATTAAAAAATGGTGTCAGGTTTCCATGTCACGTCACAAGATCCATGATCCTTGACCTTCCATATATTGGAAACATTCCAACTCCGCCCTTCAGTTACATTTGAAGGATATAAATGGGCCATATCCAAGCTGTGGAGAAGAAGAAGAATTCAACTTTTGAGAGAAAAGTTACTCTGGAGAAATTATTCACTTCATATTGAGTCTGCATCCCTTTGTCCTTTAAAGTCTTAACACATTATTCGACCCCTAAGCTCTTCCCTCTTTGATGGAGAACCTCATTGTCTCTCTTATATGAGTGTGTCTTTGGTGGAGGATTGAAGTGGTGGAGGCCCAATTGGAAGGGATTTAGTTTCTCGGTTCTGAGACATGCCGACACAAAATTTCGTCACTCATACACTTCTGTTGATCACATTTTAATAGAAATACTATTTTCTTGTCCAATTAATGTCTTGAAAATATTTGAATTGTCATTCCATGGGTGTATTTGTTATGAATATCGATGGATTAATGCTATTATATGTGCTAACTTTATATATATGACCATATTCTTGTGTATCTTGGTTGTTGAGGACTATTTGCAGTTATATATCTTTGAGTCAAGTGCTCAATGGTGGACATCATAAAAACTTCCGAACGAGGTAGGCTCTTTATCTTGTCTTGTTAGCATGTTTGTTTATATAGCATACTTGAGATTAGATTTTATTTCTGCAATCATTTTCTTCTGTTGTGGTTTACCCCATGCCATACAGTGATTTTCTTCGTAATTGAAATGGTGACCATATCGGGGAGAGAATCTTCTTTTCTGGGTTTGGAGTGTTTTTCTCCTTAGATTGCTCTTTGTTAGATTGAGTTTCCTTGTCGTCTGATTGCTTGAAAACCTATTTTAATTTTGAATCTGAGTATCTTGGCCTTATCCTTAACCTATAAGTGTTTTAATACACATACACAGATTTTCCCTTGACATACGCATACATACATGAGTTGTCATTCTACAGGGCATGTACACATACATTTTTTTCCTAGACGGTCATGTGCATCATACTTTTTTGCTTGATTGTTGAGTTTGTTGTTTTCTAGGTGAGTTTTGATGGTTGTTGAGTCTTCTTGGGTCTCTGTCATAACTGTTGAGTGCCTAGAGAGTGATAGGAAACATTTCTTTGGTTGAATTTTCAGGTGGTTTTTCTTTCTCATCATCTTTATCATTGGTTGTCCTTGCATCTTGGGATGGGTGTTTTATTCTTGATATCCATCTTAGTTTGTCTCTTTTTTCTTATAGTAGGGTTTATATACCAAGTTGTTGTTCGGTCCTTGCATTTTTATTTCTTTATATTGAAAATACAAAAAATAAACATTTTTCATTACGACATTTTATCTTTTGGGTTCTTATTGTTGATCTTCATACATGTATGGAAATATTGCATCTTATTTGAAATCACAGACTTGAATTGAAAATTGCATTTTGAAAAAGCTTATCATTTGTTGATAATTGAAGTTAGGACTTTGCATTATATTCATATTCATTTATTTTACTTGCTAAGTCATAACATCATCAGTTTCACGACCACATATTTTGTGTAAACAAAGCCACTAAAAGTAACGTTGATAAATTTAAAATTGATTAGAAACAATTTTATTTTTCAGGGTGCACAAACTAGATTAAGATATAGAGCCTTGGAATAGGATTTTTTGAGTAAACTTATCCAAGGATATTAAACTCAACATATGTGTCTGACTAAGGGAGTGGTGAAATCTATTGTATAATTGGTGACGTCAGCAGGCTCCTCTCACACCGGATTTAACCACGAGGTCACACAAAGTTGGTTGAAGAGATATCCCTCTAATACCTTCTTAGTGTCAGAGATATTTCTAGGGATATATTCGTATCTAGGGGTATTTCTAGTGCCTTTACCTCTGTGAGAGTCAGTGCTTTCAAGATTTTGGTATTTTTTACCCTACCCATATGATAGACCTGACTTACGACTATTTGCTTGTGCATTTGTTATATCATGGTGGCTTTAGTTGCCTGACATAGGTAGCCACATAGGTTGCTTGCAAGGGTTATTCTGCAGGTACCCTAGGTTAGATAAGGGCCAGACAACACACAACCTTTATGGAGGTTTACCTCTCTGGGGGGATCTGACCAAATGTGTCATTAAGCCCACAAGGGATCTTATAACTAATTTTGATACCTTCGATATTTTGAAGGGAGTCTCAGGTCCCTCTTGGGTAAGGCATACCTACTTTAGTGAGGGGGGGGCCTTTTAGCCACTATATCTTGTTTGAGTGCATATTGGCCTTTTGTTTATTTTGATGTGCACTTTAATTGTTATTTTTCCCTAGGATTTTTTACTGCATCATGAGTTTACATTGTTATGGTTAGTGGAGCCCTCGTGATTCGCTCAGTTAGCGCTACCGAACCCATGGTTTTTTCTCATTCCATGGTGGTGAATCCTTTTGTATTTCTGAGTGGTACGTTGAATCATGATACTCAACCAATACATTGGGCCTCTAATCATTTTTATGTTGTTATTCCAGACATGTCTTCTCACTTTCCATCGTCTATCTCATCTCCATATGTGAATCCTAGTTTTTGACATGAATGCATGATGCCTCTTTTTTCTCCCTTTTCGTTTGGTGGGAGTCATATCCCTCAACCAACTCTTACGATAGGAGGTTGGAATATTACTTCCCATGGATCCAATCCTAGCTTCACTTTTTCAAGATAAAGTGCTCAAATGGGAGATCATCCTACTTATTACAGCCCATACATCTATCCTTATTTCGTTATGCTAGTTCTTATGAATGATTTTTCCATGGAAGACCTCGATATGTCCTCCAATGTTTGATCCAAGGGGATTCAATTTTATAATATGGGAAACCCCCTTTGCAAAGTTACTTCATCTGGGGAAAACATATATCCTCACATGAGTAACCCTTGGCATGTCGCTTTCTTTTCACAAGAGGCTTCCTCGGTGTCGATGTCCCTACACCCCTTTATGAACCAGTTTGGGGAGGATACTATCTTCTCAGACATGACCATGTTGTATACCAGAACCCTTCATGGCCCACAATCTCTCAAAACCCATCTTTCTCGAAACCTTGGTCTTAAATTCCACAACTAATCACCGCAAATCTATCCATTCCTAGTCACACTGCACATACATCACCAATCTTTGCTAGTCATGTTGGGGATCCATCACCAACCTTTGTAAATCATGTTGGAGATGAGCCACTAGCCTCTGCAATTCATGCTAAGAGCATGTCACTAGCCACTGTAAGTTATGCTGGTGGTATTCATACGATTGAAAAGCCTCAGTGTATAGGACCTAATCCCAAGTTACTTTGTAGGATTTGCAAAGGGAATCACCTTACTCGTTTGAGTCCCGATACTGTCATGGTACATGAAGCACAATCCTTGTATGATATCCCTTAGGGTTCTGAGTCATCTTTGGTGTCCCAACATCCTGATCCTTCTTTGACTGATACAACGGTCATGTCGATGCAATCTTTGTCTAACACCACTCCTATTTTGAGGAGCGATGTGTCTTTCCACCGTTTCATTAACATTTCTAGTCCTGTATTTTTGAAACAGGGGAGAATTCCAATCTCTTCGAGTATGCTCCCTCCAAGTACTAGGGAGGTTTCCTTTGACTGGAATGATCTTGTGGAGCATTGACTTCCTTTTTCTACACCCTTCCAGATAAGGGGATTTTTTTGATAATTGTAGAAAAGGTAACCTATGGAAGAATTTTATCCTCCTTGACTTGGAAAGATTTGGGTTTTCTCAAGCTTGTGTCAGTTGTCTGTGAGTTGTTGACTTTCCACAAAATTCCTACATGGGAGCCCTGGCCTCCCCCATGATATGCTACCTAGAACAAAATCACTGAGTCTTGGTTAAGCTCTTTTCCGACTCTATTAAAAAGTGAAAAGATCACCGAGTGAACTTGTCTCTTTCACATGCGTTAATTGGATTTGAAAGGACGTATATTTAGTGTAATTTTAACCCTTTTTCGAACCAAGTAGAACAATTTCAAAAAAGGAATACTCTAGTCACTAGTCGCTAGAAGAGTTCTCCTAGGTTTTTTTTTATACTTTTTTGGGCCTAGGGGACTAAATTTTTGAAAAAGGACATTCTTTGGCGTTAAGATGTAATTGCACTCCATTATATTTCTTGTAGTACTGAGCCTATTGTTGGTTCTCTCTTTCTCTTTATAAGCCTATTACCTCAACAATTTTCATCATCAGCCAAGCAGAGCCTTATTTAGATCCTTTTGCAGCTTGACACCCTATACCCCAAGAGGAAAAATTCCCCTGAGTGTCCATGTCCTACATGCACCTCCTTGAATTGAGCATAGTTATTTTCCAATGTTGGAACTAGTTGCTTACTCACGACACTCGTTTCCTCCTCTATATCATAACATTCATTTTTCTATGAAAAAACAAAAAAAAGACGAGCGAGAAAATAATATTATCTCATGTTGGCAACAGTCGTGTCACCTTTGAACAAAGCATAAACTTTTGAGTCCATTTGTCATCCAACGTTTTGGTTTAGAATGACCTTAGGAAGTTGAGATCATTAATTAGAGTTTATTCCTTCGACTAGTTAGTCTTCAAGTCCCTATGGAGAGTTTGATTGGTGCCTCCTACATCCAAAGTTTCATTATCAAGTATATGATGTTAGAGTCCTCCATATGTCTCATGATCTTGTTCAAAGGATTTATATAAGCTTGTGTCATCCATTTCTCATAACTCTTGACTTCTCATGTCGGCCATACCCTCAGTGTGTCTCAAAGTTACATGAATTTGTAGTCCTACCATGCACCCTGGTCCTACTTTCATTATGGGTAGGTAACCTTGAAACCAACATTCGACATCTCCTCATTGGTCATTTACTGGAGGGTTTCCCTTATGTTCGATGACAAGAAATCTACTCACACATTGGGATTCATGCAGTGTCTTGTATGAAATTATCCTTATTGCTAGTTTCCTCGCCTTTGTCGGTAGTTTTCATTATTGGTTGCTATTCAGAGGGTCTCTTTCATGCAGTAATTGCATCTGGTGCATGCGAGAGACGCACAGGTTCATTGGTCTGTGAACATCATATTTGTCCAAGTTCCTCCAAATAATCCATCTATTTCTTTGTACCTCATGTTGAATGATGAGAGATGTCTTAATGCTCTCCTTTCAGCGGGTCTCCTTCCATCGAATTCATCTCATCTATTCTGGAAACGAGGCCTAGAGTCCTATGAGTACCTAGAGGATTGCATTCATCAATGGAAAGTTCTCTCTCCATCTATAGTTGGGAATACATCAATGTCTCCTAATAGATGGATTCTTCAAGTGCTCAACCTCAACACCTTTATTCACCCTTTTCATAATGTGCTCGGTGCCTTGATACCTACTTTGATTATCGGTAGGTTGTCTCATGTTTGTTAATAATATACCTTAATGACTGGTAATCAAACAAATTCTCATTGTGTTTGATCTCAACTCCTTTATTCACATGATATAGACTTGCACCTTTGGAGAATCATGTAGAATACTTGAGGACATCAGTTTATAGTCGCATCTTTCCTGAGTTGTTGTTATCATTCATTGGACTAGTACATATATGACTTCAGTGACCATGTGAGATCATATTGTACTCCATTGTAAATAGATATATTCAGATTGATGTTGACACTGATTTTCACTGGGCCTTGTTCGTGAGTATGACAACCTTTGGCATGTATCTACTTTATATTGCCTATTCATGGCCATGAACAATCGTTTGGTATATTCCCACATGGATGTATAGTGTAATTCAAATTGGCAACCATGTGTACAAATTCATTATGGATTGTAATATTCTCATGAGAAACTCGTTCGTCCAAATGGGTCTCCATTACTCCACTTATGGGAATTATAATGTATTTCTTCCATCGCAGATACTCCTTTGACCTCATACATTAGGGGGAATCTATTATAGAAAGATTTTCCTCACCCCATGCAACTTTCTCAGAAGGCCTTTTCCATTTCTCTATCCAGACTTGAAGTCCCTTTTTGTAGTTCCCAAAGAGAAAAATAATATTTTCCACATATACACACCCTAACAACTATACATCATGCGTATACATAGGTTGCACCATTACATCCCATGTACATCCGGGTTTGTTCCAAAAATTAAAAAATGGTGTCGTTTTTCCATGTCATGTAACAAGATCCATGATCTTTGACCTTCCATATAATGGAAACGTTCCGACTCGACCCTTTAGTTCCATTTGAAGGCTATAAATGGGCCATATCCAAGTTGTGGAGAAGAAGAAGAATTCAACTTTTGGGAGAAAAATTACTCTAGAGAAATTATTCACTTCATATTGAGTCTGCATCCTTTTGTCCTTTAAATTATCAACACATAGTTCAGCCCCCAATCTCTTTCCTCTTTCATGGAGAACCTCATTGTCTCTCTTATATGAGCTTGCCTTTGGTGGAAGATATAAGCGGTGGAGGCCCAGTTGGAAGGGACTTAATTTCCTAGTTTTGAGACATGCCAACATGGAAGTATGTCACTCGTACACTTCTATTGATCACATTTTAATAGAAATACCCTTTTCTCGTCCAATTAATGTCTTGAAAATATTTGAATTTTCATTCAATGGGTGTATTTGTTATGAATATTGATGGATTGTGCTATTATATGTGCTAACTTTATATATTATGGCCAGATGCTTGCGTATCTGGGTTGTTGAGGACAAGTTGCAGGTATATAGATTTGAGTCAAGTGCTTAGCGGTGCACTTCATCAAACATCCGGATGAGGTAGGATCTTTATCTTCTCTTGTTAGAGTCTTTGTTTATATAGAATACTTGAGATTAGAGTTGATTTTTGCAGTCATTTCTGTCTATTGTGGTTTACCCCATGCCATAGAGTGATTTTCCTCGTAACACTTGATATTTGTGGGTTATTATAGTATACGTTTTTGTGATCTAAACTAATCTTATTATATACATATGTATTCAATTGTCTCCAATATTCCTATTTTATTATAGCTAACTGTATAAAAGTTGTGTAAGGTTTTGGTTGCATAACTATAAATCACCGGTTACTCTAGTGTGCTCCTAGCTAGGATAGGTTAGCATGGATTAGTAATAGATTAGTTTTCTTTACATACATGGTATTCATCTACATCTCTACATTGCATCCACCCACTTCATCCGTACATGAGACCGTAACCAGTACAAAAACCAAAAGATAGCAATAAATGGAAGCCGGACCAAATTCTGGATGGGAATCCTAATCCAAACGATGTATAGTCTAATTGGGACTGTATACGAAGGAGTACCCCCTGCTATTGTCGGGCGAAGTTGAACCTATCAACAAGATCATATTTTTAACTTTAAAATGTAGTTTAAATCAATTTTGGGGAATTCTATATAGAAGGCAATGTTATGCAGTTAGGGGATTATAAGTTTGTTATCTCAAGTTTGGGTATACTTTACACAAATGCTATGCAAACTTTAGTGGAATTAGCTCAAACCTAGATCTTTGGATGATTGTGTATTCGTTTTACCTTTGAGGTGGTAGATAATTGTATTTTATTTTTTATTCTATTGCATAGAGATATAGTTTTTTAGTAATCTTTCACTAATCATGACGTAGGAAGAATGCCACTCCACTTAGTTAGGTTTCCTTAAAAATGCCTAGATTGATAAATGAACCCATAGACCTAGAGAAAGGAACTTTGTCCAACACTTCCCCTAACTTACTTGTAATAGCCTTAAACACCTTGTATTAATGAAAAGGAACAACATGTCAATAAGAAGAGTTAAAACTTGGTGAGGATTTAAGAATGCATTGCTTTCACTAGCTCAATAGGTTTCCTTTAACATAAGAATCTTGTTGATTAAATATTCTTTTTTTGCTAAATTGTATATGAATGTTTGTTGTATTTCAATTAAAATGAGTCTATATTTTTCTTATGTTTTTGTTTATTTTCAATAATCGGATAATCTAGATAGTTTATATTGCAAACTTAATAGTAATTTTTTTTAACATGTATTTTAACACATGATTTAAAATTTTAAAAGGACCTTATACCTTAACAATCTACAATATAGTTTAAGTGTCTCCTTATAAATCTACTTTGTATTTTTAGTATAAGTTTACATTTTTAATAACATGGAGCTAGCGAACAAAACCAGTAATATGGTATACTTTCATTTTTTTTCTTTTATCTTTGATTACGATGAAAACTTGTTTTCAATTAATAAATCAAATAATTTTTATGTATAAAAATTATTTTTTAATGTTATTTTATATAAACAATGATAGGCTTGATTTTATGTTGATATTAACTTATTTATTCACCTATATTTATGAATTTATGACGACTTTTATTTTACTTTAATGTTTCATAATTAAATTTTATTTTTCAATTGGTAGTCCTTTAATCTATTTGATTTGGATAAATTACCCACCCTTATATTTGATTTTCAATTTTGTTTTGGTGGAATAATATATTAGTGTGCATATTTTTTATTTTGATTATATCTATTAAAAATAAATTTAATACTTTTTTATGGTTTTTTAAAAAAATTGAAAATCTAAATTTTATAACCATACAAAACCATTATTTATTTTTTTACCAAAAACTATTTCCTTAATTTACAACTTTCTACATACAATAATTCACAACTTTCTACCAGCAATAGTTCCAATTATAAATTATATTGGAATTAAAATCAAACTTCATTCTTGTTACATAAACTTTTTTTTTTTTTAACATTCATTTTCATTTCAAAACCTTCAAGATGTCATTTTCATTTCAAACCCATCAAGATCTCATTGGAGTTTTTTTAAGCTTTGCCAATCCTTCACTATGTTTCCTCCTCTCTCATCCCTTTTTACTCAGTTTTCTAATAAATTTGATATTATCATTGATTTTCAATTAGAATTCTTAATTTCTCCATTGTTTTTATAATTTATTAAAAAAAATGTATTAATAAATAACCACGAATATTTAAAAATTCCCAATGGTCCATTCTTTCCCACAATTTTATTCTAGAGATTGTATTAAAAAATAACAGCGTGTCTAAAAGTTACCAATGGTCAATCGTTGAATGTTTAGATAAGAACTCATTAAAATAAAATAAGAATCATATCATTGTCTTTTTTTCTCAATTGGATATTATGAAATACCTGATTCCAATTACTTTCATTTTAGGATATTATGAAATAACTGAACAAAGAAAGTAATAATCATAATGGTTTACTATTTTTTCCTATTTCAAATTTATTCAATCATCCCATTTAAAATTATTTATTTAATCGGCCCATGAAACATCTCTTTGACCTAATTTATCGCTGGAAAAAATATATTAAACACGATCTAATAAGATATGTACCTTTGAATCGTGTAAAGGATTCTAGGATACTCAACACGTTTTAGTCCCTTAGTGACTTATTTCACTCCAATTGAGATAAAGAAAAAAAAACACATAGTTCAATCATTGAATAACAAGGGGAGTTGTAGAGCAACAAGTCTCTGTCGAGAATGTAGAGGAGTTTGATTGAGCTGCAATATGTTATTTAGTAGCTTGATTGAGTGTCTTCTGACATGATTTTACCACAACAACCAAATTAACAAGCTTCTCCTGATGACTGTAGATATGGATTTATCTCCATTTCTCCTCCAAGTGTTGAACAAGGTTGAAGACCATGTATTTGTTTCTGGTCGCATAAATGTAAATGGTAGAGGAAATGTAAAGAGAGTCATCAAAGCATCAAGATTAGGTTGCCTTCTTGTAAAAACTTCTAATATAATAAAGAAATGGTGTGACTAAATCAGATTGACTTTACTCTCTCTTGCATAAAACTAGGTATTATTTTCCTTTAAGAATGCACTGGTAATAGAACCCTAATTATCTATGTCCTAGGTTCTTAGTGTTCTACCTTTCCAGATTAGAGGCTTGTGTTCCCTTTCCATCTTGTAGAGATGATTGTGGTTGATCTACATGTGGATTACTAACCTCACCATCATTAAGAGAGGAATAAAATTATCAAATGGATCTCTTGAAATACTTATGATCAATGCTGATAAAATATTCACTTAAATTTTACCTATATTTTTGAAGCAAAGGTGGATAGCTTAGGTAGTACTCTAAGCAATAGCAGCAATATCTTACACATTGGATGCTTTTCATAATCTTGTGGGGGTGGTTGCTTGTTGAGGGTTTTATTACACATTGTGAAGGTGGAGCTTCTCAATGCAGGCAGTTCCTTACCTCCCATCCGATATTTCTTTCCGGGAGATTTGGCTTTCAGGTTGACAAATGTATAAAAAAGAAGGAGAAACAATGATAGAAAGTTTACTTGGTTAACAAAGCGAATTTTACACCCATCATAACGTACTTAACATACTTGAAATCAAATTTATAAACAAAGAATGTTAGTAGTCTAACGAAATAGCAAACCACGACAGAAGCTTTAAATCTTGAAAACTACAGAACCATTAAATCCTGAAAATTTCACAATAGAGTAGGTAATTATTCTCAACAACTGTACTATATTTTAGTTGTAGGAATGGATGAAATGTCAGCTTTAGTTTATGTAAATTAAATCTATATAAATTTGCAGAGTACACAGCAGAATCCTAGGCCAATGCATCTACCAAGTTTTCAGTCTAGTTGCAAAGCCTCCTAATGTGATAACGATGAGTTGAAGCTCACTCTAAATCCATTGAACAATAGATTGTGATCACGCTGAGTTGAAGCTCACTCTAAATCCATTGAACAACAAACATAATTTACTTATATTTTGACAAAAGTGCAAAGTGGTATACATGAGATGGTCATAAACAAAGAAGGCACCATCGGTTTTTTTAATAATTTTTAATTATTCAATTTAATTGTGTGTTAAACACATTCATTGCTTGCATATTAAATAACAAATATTGAATAGTGAGCTTGCATATTTATTAAAATCTTGCAATGTGCATTTAATGGCATGTAGTGGTCTCCACCTGGTAGGCATGCACTTTGCATGTATCCTATCCATACATCCCTCTACACTTGGTTTGGATTGTGGCTCATGGCCCAAGTTCAATCCTAGGTGATGTTTAATGCAACAACAGATTGACTGATCATCTGTACAAAGACGACCACCCTTTTCTGGTGATGTTTAATGCATCAATGGATTGACGGATCATCTGTGCAAAGAACAAGATATGAATGGGACACTGGCACTGGATTAGCTTCCTCTGCATGCAGGTAATACTAAAAGACAAGAGCAAGAGGAAGCCAATGGTTAGGGCGTAGCGAGCAGCCTGGGGAAGAGGTAGGTGACTGGCAGGTGGGCAGCAGGTAAGCGGGTAGGTAAGAGACAGGGCAAGGGACGAAAATCCTAATGGTTGGGGCACCCAACAGAGGATAAGGCACCCATTGGTCCACTGAACGATATAATATGGGCCCCTATCGATCCATATCCGAGAGAAAAGGAAGGACCTTAACGATCCACTGAAGGAATGGGATTGATTATGTTTCCCATGTCCCCTCCAGAAGTGATGACGTTTAGCCATGTTCCCCAACAGATGATGAGGTTGAGCCTTTCTCATAGGGAAAGTGATGCCATTTAGGGAGG
>JASDQU010324138.1:0-12960 GCA_032191745.1 Picea mariana
AAAACATGATCTCAAGGGCCTTGTCCCACAGAATGCATCGCAAGTATCATCTTGTTGGCCTTATGCCCATGACCGGTTCGAAGATGAAATTTTCACTAAAAACGCTTAAGACTAGAATGAGGTGGCGACCAAGAAGGTTGATCCTCAAGGAACCAGGTTTAAAGCTATGAACTACAAAGAGCAGGCAACGATAATGGAGCAGGAAACTCAAGAAATTAGCAAGACCTGAGGAGAAGTAGCATATGAATTGGATGAAGGAAAAAGTGATCCCGAGGAAGACATTGAAGCTACGGGACTTCATTAGGAATCCCTGATATAAATCAGGGATTCCCCTAAAGTTCAAGTTACACCGGGGATGGAAGAACTCTTGTACCAACAAAGTTAGCTGCTAATGAAGTGAATGCAGGATGATCTATACCTTATCATAAGACCTGCGATTTCAACTACCATCCAAAGTGTCCCGATGGAGATGAGTGGCCCCGGTTCCTTAAGTCTCGATAACACCAATGGATCAAATAACCCTGGATCCATAACAGCATTGGTCAACTACCTGAAAGGTGAAAAAATTCCTACAGAGACAGGTTGGGTGTCGATATAAACACAAGCACCTAATCCCCTGAGCAAACTTATACAAGTATACAATGATGACGAGAGTCTGGAGCCATCTCACCACACCCTCGTGCATGTCCAAGAGGAGGAAGGCCCCGAGAAAACCCCTTCCCCTGAGCCCGAAGTTCAATTTCAAGACAAGGAGGTCTTGTAAAAGGAAGTAGAAGATGAAAGAATCCTCGACACAAAAGACTCTGATAAATTAGAAATTGAGGTGGATCCAAGTGACGAACCCAAACCCAGGGAGACAAAGAAAGGATCTCCGCAAAAGGAAATCGATAGTTCTGTGGCCGATGAGCAAGTAAGAAACGAGTCTATACCTGACACCTCTATTCTACCAAGTATTCAAACCCTCGACGAGAGACAAGTAGAGGTCGGATCTACAAGGAAAAATGAGGAAGTTCGAGAGTCCACTCTTGAACAAATATACACTGTTGGAAGCCTAGGAAACAACCTCACATGTGGTGATCAACAGATACCTAATCCAGTAGATGAAGTAGTAGACATCTATGCAATCTCCTATGATCAAAAGAGAGAGGCCATCATTCAAAGGACTGCAAAGAAGAGAAGGATCACCTTGGATCACTCCATCTCAGTTACTACTGAGGAGAACTTAATCAACATGGTAGATGCTCACACATATGAACTGATCGACGTGGGAAAATCCCTCTCTGATGTCTCACCCAGGATAGAGACAGGAGGGATGAAAAGGAATTAGCCACCACCCTAAAGGAGCTCAAACACTTGTGCCATATGGCGAAGTACTACAAGAGCGCTACGCAAACCGTTGTGTATCTGAAAGGTGAGTTCAATGGGGTTTACAATGAGCTCAAGAAGGAAAGGCACCTATTAACCATGAACATAGTCGAGTTCCAGGAGGAAACTCTCATGGCACTCGAAACATGCAAGGAGATGGAGCGATCGCATGAAAAGGCACAATAAGCGGTAGAGAGACTCGAATATATTGAGGCGGTCTAGCAGGGTCGAGAAAAGGAAAAACATGGCATTCGGATGGTAGGAAAAAGTAGCCTCGACCACATTAAGAGATATTTCAAGTACTGGGCTAAGGTGTTTTGGGATGCCAACGAGAAATCCAAGAGAAATGGGCCAAGTGTCATAAACACTTGGGTAAAATAAATAAATTGATGAAGGATATCGGGCTCCCCGAGTCCGACACCCCCAATGAATTTATCAACCTGAGTGACGTATTCAAGATGCATGTCGAACAAGACTCACTATGGTCCGAAGAGTGGAAAAAGATAACCAATGCAAGGCCAGGGCAAGTGCAACAATTCACGAAACCTTCGATCAGAGATCGAACCATGCTACAACAGCTAAACTCCAGTTTGGTAAAGTATCGAGTGTATGCAGTGGATATCAGAGGACTATATGCTGCCCTGATGGAACAACACAGATTCCCATGGGCTCAAACTTGTGAAGATCTATTTATCAAATGGTCTGAATATGAAATAAGTCACCCTTTTCAAGAAATATCTCAGGTGGACTATTGAATAAACTATTAGATCATAACACCACGTGGTGATTTTTATTTGGCTCAAACTGTATTTAGCCATTAATTACAGTTAAACTTTATATTATAAATAGAGACATCAACCAATGAACAAGGGCCGATGGTTGTTGTAAGAACGCTTTCTTTTTGGTTGTTAAGAATTATTTTGAGACTGCTATGAATTGAGAAGTCCTTCTGAGCCAAAGAAAAGCTATTTATATCATATGTATGTGATTGGACTTGGAGAAGGAATACTTCCTATCCTGTTCCATGAATGATGCAGTAAATGAGTAAGAGCAATTAATTTTGTTGTCAAGTTATCTGGTGCAATGTTTTGATGTTCTTTTCTTTAATGATGAAGATAAATCCTTGTGTTATTATGTGATGAATGTTATGGTAGATGAATTACTTTTCTTACCGTGATATTGATTACATATGTGTTTTCTTTGGGGTAATTAGTTTTCTTAGACAGTAATTGGATGCTCATTTAGTTAATGTATTAGTACTAGGCCCTTTGGTATAGAATCATTGTTTGCATGTTTGAGCAGCGGGTTATCCCAAGCTCAGCCTCTTCCTAGTAGTTAAAATTCAATCCTGTTATTTTTCAAGTTGGTTTATACTAGCTTGTATCTCTCAAACTAGCCCCACCCAAGAGAAAATATGGAAAATAGCAGTCCTAACTGAAGGAATATCCTTCACAAGAAAACACAAAGCCCATCGATAAATTGGATGGAATGCAAGATCTAGAGAACCATTCCATATTAAACATTGCAGAGTCTAATTGGGCCTTAGTGGTGGGTTTGGTTCCTATTGTTGAGTCAAGGGATTTAAGACCCATCAACAGAACCTCCTCGAGGAATTTTCAAAGTATTACCTATCTTCTATCCCAAGGGAGAAAAATAAAATCATCTATACGTTGGCTACCTCAGCCTCGGTTTTTATAATCCCCATCTTTCCAAACAAAAAATATGATATTGAAGTCAAACACAGGCTGACAATGCCTGATAATATCAAATACTGGCAGGTGTTTGAGAAAGACAAGAAAGTAGAAATATTTCTTCAGATGAGTGTTGAGTTCGCTAACATAAACATTGATGACGAATATTGTTGTGACAAAGATGGGAGCACAGATGTGCGTAGTAATAACGACCCTTTCCAGAACCAGATAGCGGGAAGGGACATAGTACAACTGAAAAATAACATCATCCCAAAGGGATTAGTGCCATTGGAAAAGTTGTTTGACGAAAATGACATGGCCAGGAATCCCAAGATCATTGAAAACAATGAGGATGTCGAAGACTACAACATCGGGACTGAGGAGAACTCGAAAGTAATCAAATTATTGAGAATTTTTAGTCCAGAGTTCAAGCGTGACTACCTCAATCTCATGAAGGATTTCCCCAACGTTTTCACATGGAACTAGGATGATTTGAAGGTGTATGACACCAAAGTAATCTAGCATGTTATCCCTCTCAAAGAATACCAGAATCCTTTCAAATAGAAGTTGAGATGGATAAATCACCTACTACCATTGTTGATCGAAAAGGAGGTAAAAAAATTGTTCGAAGCTAAGATTATCGTTTCTTTAAGATTCTCGAAATGGGTAGCTAACTTGGTACCTATAAGAAAGAAGAGCGATGAAATAAGACTGTGTGTGGACTTCTGAAACTTGAACAAAGTGTCCCTAAAATACCACTACCCTCTCCCTAAAATGGACTATATCCTACAAAAGGTGGTGGGGTCACAGAAGATGTCCATGCTGGATAGTTTTTTGGGGTATAATCAGATCATGGTCCACCCATACGACAGAGAAAAGACGACTTTCACAACTCCTTGGGGAACGTTCATGTATGCCAAGATACCTTTCCAGAGGGAAATGGAAATCGCATTTTCCGAAGAAAAGGACAAGTTCATTGTGATCTATATGGATGAAATCATGGTATACTTTTCCTCCGATGAAAAACACCATGAGCATATGAAGAAAGTTTTCCAGAAGTCTAGGAAGTTCAGCATATCGCTAAATCCGAAGAAATCACATTTCGGGATGGAGGAAGGGAAGTTGTTGGGGCACATTATCTTGAGAGAAGGAATTAATATAGACCCCATCAGGTTTGACAGAATCCTAAAAATTGACAATCTGCGCAATAAGAAGGAAGTGAAATCCTTCATAGGAAAGGTAAACTTCTTGAGAAGATTCATCCCAAACTTGCCAGAAATTATAAAGCACATAACATGCATGCTCAGGAAGGGAAATGAGATCAAATGGAATCTAGAGTCCAATAAATCTTTTGAACATATCAAGGTGTCACTTTTTACTTGATCAATCGGTAGGTGCGGAAACTAACAGATCTCCCTTGATCCACCTAGATCTAGAACAAAACGGGACAGGACACGACTCTTTCTCTAAGTTGCATTCATTGAATCTACTATCAAGAAGGAATGAGTGTCATGCATTTATATTTCTTCCTTAGGTCTCTGTTGTTCCTACTTTACTCTGGTGCTCTTGTGAAATCAGGTCCAAGACAACACAAACCAACCAAAGTGAAGATAGAAACGTATATTCAATGTCAACCAATGCATATGATCAAGGAGTTATGCAATAAAATAAGAGTGATTTTATGGGAGAGGGACATGCCGCTATATTATATTAAAAGAAAGTAGAAGATACAACCAGATCACCTTGATGTCACAAGCTTCCTTACAGTGACCCTTGGTTCTGACACACACACTCGCTCTACACTTGCATGAAGAAGATCCAGTACAACTTGATAGACAAATAGAGTCTTCAAGATTCTATCCAAACATAGTTCTTCACACAATTCTTTCACCAATATTTCATTCAATCTTGCTTAACCTTTTCCATGAGAAACCTTTCAATATATAGGAGAAGGAAAGATGGCTAAATGGATGAGGATGATCCCACTAAATTTGAGAAGTCAGTAGGATGCCAACCATGTGAATGCCAACTCATTTTCTAGAAGATTCCCTTCTAGAACCTTTGTAACCTCTTCTCTTTTCCAAGATTTGAAACAGGTTCTCACCCTACCTATAGAGTAGACTGTGAACATTTCACACCCCAAGTATGGTTTGCCTACGAGAATGAAGGATTTTCGCACCCTATAACATAGGCAACCTGCAAACTCATCTTAAAAATGTGCTTTTTGGAAGAAGACAACAGACACTTTCCTCAGGCAAAAAGTATTTGTGGGAGCCTGGACACATCACTGTAGAGACATCACTAGAGTGACCAAAATAATGTGTAACAGAATGCCCCCAAAAGTATGAGGCTGGAACTTGTGATAGCCGAAATACTTTGTAAAATGTGTGTGTGTGTCAGAAACAAGGAGCACACCTAATCGGAAACCTGTAAACAACCAAGCATCTACAGAATATAACACCAGTTCTGAGGAAGTCATTCCCATGCTCAGACCACAAATATGAAATCATAAACGTAGGCCATGGCCACCAATAATACACTATGGATCCATGTCATCAAAATGCTACATAGCCACCAGGAATACACTTTGTAACTATGTTATAAGACTTAAATTAAGACATATCCACGCAAAATACAAAGTGGATCTATGTGTCAATA
This sequence comes from Picea mariana, assembly GCA_032191745.1. NCBI lineage: Eukaryota > Viridiplantae > Streptophyta > Pinopsida > Pinales > Pinaceae > Picea > Picea mariana. Next base: position 5,715 of record JASDQU010324138.1, read on the forward strand.
CAAATCATACATATGCCATCGTAGCCTGAATCAAAAAGATGAGACCTAGGGTCTTCAATCCCATCACCTGAAAGGACGAATCTAGCCATGTGATTACATGTGCTGAAGTTGAACATGGTAGAAACCACTCGATTACCGATCATTGATGAAAACCATTAACAAGTGCAAGGGAAATCACCATTGATGTCAATGACTCCCAAGGTATCGAAGTACAATCTGAATGAATGTGAATGAATGAGATGAAGTCGAACACTTGGTGGAATCTCTCGATCAGGGGTCAATGATGTGAAACCCGTCGAAAGTGAAGAGACCTGCCATTAAGGCATGTAGGTTCTAAGGTACCAAATGATTTCTAAGTCTTATTCTCAGATAATGAGTTGAAGTCGATGGAAAAAGACTCGTCATAGGAGGGCCTTGATGTATCCCCCATCAATGACACAAAATAAGTAACAGATTTTAAGGGTGAAGCAAAGTAGGAATATGAGTTGAAACGGACACAAGGAAGGCCGACATAGTAAGAATGGACAACTATAGATGGCCGACTCAATGGAGGGCTTGTTTGAAATTCTCTTGAACATATGAACGACATGACCAAGGACTTGGTAGCACTGACTCAAAGACAACCCAAGATATGACCTTGTAGCAAGTCAGATGAGAGACAAATGGATTTCCCAACCCAGATTCAAATGATGAATAGGGGGTGTCATGTTCAAGAGCGACGCTTACTACCATTAACACAAATATGGAAACATATCTCTTTCCCAAAATTTCCCCCACCATTTCTGGCGAGTACCTCTTTATTTTTAGACAAGCTTGAGGAGGATAACATATGCTTGTCGATGTAAGATCATCCTTCGGATGAGTCCCTCGGATTATGTTTAACAAACCCTAAGAAGGATTGGTTCGGTCCCATTACGGGTCTTTCGATGTTTGTTTAACGATTCCAAGGATACAAAACTCGAGGGTTTTTCATCTTTTGAGAGTCTAAAAAAAACTTAAAGAGAACTCTCCCAGTTCTTTTTTCGTAAATGAGTCTGAAGAGACCGAAAAAGTGATAAACTATCGCCTGTCTAATGTTTTCTTCAAATACTTTAATGAGCATGAAAAGAACAAGATCGCTCGACAATATTTTCATTTTTATGGAGCGTGAAAAGAGCTTAATGGATACTCCCTTATGTTTTTTGTTTTCGTGTTACCATGAAGAGTATGAAAAGAAGAGAAAAAGTATACTCGGTTCCGTTCTCATGTATTTTCTAGTGCGAGAACGAATGAAGACTGAGCTCGAGGTTTTTCCTACAAAAACCCTAAAAAAGTAGTCGTGCATGTGACAAAAAGAAAAAACACTCGTACCCCGTCGTTTGGACTTTGAAGTTGCTATATCTACAAAAAAACATACTCACAAGGCTATTAGGGTATTAGGTTTTTTAAGCAAAGCAATAAAAATAATATAAAAAATCAGCAAGAAATAATAAAAAGTGAATAAATATGGGTGAAAAAGCCTTTTTTACCATTTCATTATTACTTTGCCAAAAACTTGTCCAACATACCTCATTTTCCATCAAATTTCTTTTCTCGATTGCGGAAGGCACATGCAATCATTCGGCAAATGATTTCAGCCAACGAGGTAATCCCCTGATTTTCCAACTTTTCCATGGTTTACTTTTGATTTTTATTGGCAATTTTAGAGTTTTGAGTCCATTTTAGGGTCGGTATATGTGCTCAAGCAATATCATAGGTGGAGCATTCGGGACCTGCGAGAATCTATGATTCTCTTGAGTGGGCTTCAGTGCACCTGCAAGAATCTCGTACTGTGCAAAAGGTTCACCTGCGAGGGATGAAAAATAGATTTTTGTGTTTGTTTTGATTAATAAAAAACTATGTAAGAGTGTAAAACAAGTTGCTGACTTCCTTATCATGGCTCCATTGCAGGTGTTTACCATCACGATGTTGGAATAGAGGGAAAGAGAACATGAGGAGGATGATTCCATTGTCAGGAATGATTCGGGTACAGTTGTTTCCCTCTGGGAATGTGGCCTCTTAAATTTTTTTAGGATCACAGGCATGAGAGCCCAACTCAGATTGTTAGAGTACCTGGTCCACATGTGGGATGTGGATCAACATTTATTTCACGTAGGAGTCCACACACTAACACTATATATCAAGGATATCTATTTTCTGACGGGGTTGTCATGGCATGGATACCATGCTACTTTGACTGAAGCTAGAGGCTGCGGACTTCTTATGAGCAAGTATGTTTGTTGATATTGTGTTCCCGAGGCAAAGAGAAGCAAGGGTAAGGTTTCCATTTGGGGGGTCCAATATTTGACCCTATGGACTATCTTGTTTACTATTGCACACATGGATGGGAGCGTGGCTCTGCACATGGCTCTCCAAAACTATTTCCAATACGAAATAGAATGCACAGAGCCTCAGATTTTTAACTGGTCAGATGCAGTTCTCCGCAGCATGAAGAGGAAACTAACAAAGTGCAGAAGGGGTGCTCTGAAGAAGTTCAGGTACAGGTCACTTTTGGTGTCATTATTCCTTGAGAGGGTCCCATTGTTGCGACTAGAGGTGGATTGGGGTTTACCGGCCCCATGGAATCCGAGGATGCTGAGGTGTTGTAACCTCATGGCTCGACTCGTAGCAGGGCCTATAATCAGGCATAATGATTCATTTTTTGACTGGTTGAGGCCCCAGATGTTGATGATCGATGACTACGCATATGTCGGTTTGGATTTTTGAGGAGATCCGGATTTGGTCCTGCATAAGGATGCTCAGTTGGGTGACTTAGGTGAGAAGTACACGTTTTGTTCTTTTTGAATGTTTTTTGCAAATTTTATTATATAAAATGTTTTTATGTTTATCCAAGGACTAATCAAAAATTTCTTTTGATGACACATATGTGGGGTTGTATCGACCTCTAGGAACATCTCCTATTCAGAGGCGAGGTGAAGCGGATCCAGTGGTAATATGGGATGCCGAGGACTATGAGGCAGTGGAACAGAACTTAGAGGGGTTGACTACGGATGTCCTAGACATCGCTATTGGGGAGATCCTGAGACATTATAAGTGCCATACTATGGGCGTGTCCGAGTCTCTCAGTCGACTGCTTCGTAGGGTAGCCTGAGCAGTTGTGTGTTATCATGAGCATCATTCATGATGTTATTTTGTAGAAGCTATGGGCTTCATATTTTGAGATTTTTATATTTGGACAGAAACTTTTTGTAAAAACATTTGATCGTTATATACATATATACGGCTTCTACCGACTTATTTTGTGTTGTATAATACATGTGATGTGTGATTGGTTTATAAATGTCCCAAATGTTTGTCTAACACATAGTTAGCTAAGGCATTAGTAAACATATTTAGGCATCTAGGAATGTGTTGATATTTGATATAATCAAAATAATGTTACAAGAGATGAATTCATAAATATACCCATAATAAAGTAGGACTTCGGATAGCATAGACATTACTTAACTGTAGCACTACTAGTTGTGAATCGAGTTGTATAACCAGATGGCGGATATCGAGTGAAATAGCATCAATCAACAATTAAATGACGGTGTTATATTCTATGATATTATTGGTCGCATGACTGAGGCACACACCTCGTAGACTAATAAGTTCATTTGTAGGTGCATATATTGTCCATGTAGTAGAAGCAAGGTTCTGAGTACTACGACTAGTGCCATCGAAGAAGCTAATGTGGGGTAGTGAAGACTCTGACATCTGGAAACCAAGAACAACGCAAGATAAGTGGTCGAGGGTAGAGGCCAAATAATGAAAAAGTATGCTAAAGTAACACACAAAAAGTAAGATACAATAAAATACAAACACTCATGCACAGGTGATCTTAAGCATAGTAATTTTTTAAGCACAACCCATTTCCGGGTTCACTCAAAGGGATACTGTCGTAGTCCACCAACTTGTAAGCTCCTTTCTCCAAAAATCATTTGACGATATAAGGACCTCACCACATAGCTTCAAATTTCCTGGCTCCTAGCATATCCTGATCTTGTTCGTAAAGGAGAACCAGATCACCTTTGAAGAAAACACATGGCTTGACATGTTTTTCGTATTGGGCTTTGACACATTTCTTCTGGGCTTCTATAACTAGGGTGGTATCGCGACGGCTTTCATCTAATTGCATGAGATACAACAGATTCTCTTCTTAGGTAGAATTGTTTGGGAGAAGTTTGGCATCTAGTTTTAGGGAAGGTATCTCACAATCAATTGGCAAGATGGCTTCTAGACCATAGACTAACTAGAATGGTGTAAACCCAGTAGCAGACTTAATGGATGTTCGGTAAGCCCATAATGCTGAAAACAACATCGTGTGCCAACTCGTTTTGTGAATCCCTATCATTCGTCGAAGCATGGTAATGAGGACTTTGTTTATTGCTTCAACTTGGTCGTCTTGTGGGTAATAGGGTGTTGAGTTTTCATGGTGAAAACCCAATTTTTTAGTGAGTTTAGACATCATAAAGTTTCTAAAGTGGCTATCGTGATCAGTAACGATATCTTGAGGAACACCAAACCGAGCAATGATGTGATTGAATATGAATAATGTTGTAGTCTTTCTGGTATTGTCGAATGTTGGCATCACCTCGGCCTATTTTGTAAAATAATCTATGGCTACAATAATGTATGCATGCCCCCCGACCGAGTGAGGGTGACATGTCATGAAATCGATACCCCATTTTGCAAAAGGACCAATAGAGACCACAGGGTGTAGAGGAGTAGGGTGCGATTGTATTTTATTATTTTAGGTTTGGCAAGCGTGGCATTTTTGGACAGCTATTATACAATCATTGAATAAAGAAGGCCAAAAATACCCTGCTCGTAAGATCTTCTAGGGAGTAGCATACCCGGACCTGTGACCACCACATGCTCCAGAATGGTAGTCATTCAGGGCTTTCTCGGCTTCATCAAATGTGAGGCAGCGTAGAAAAACAAAGTCAATCCCACGACGATAAAGAGTGTCACCGAGGATAATATACTCATGGCTTGGTAGCATATTCGACGGTGGTCAGTGCTAGACAAATTGGGCCGAAAGTCTGGGTCTGGAGATATATGATGATATCTCCATACCAAAGGTCATCGGAATTGATCAGCAAAAGGGATTCATTGGGTAATGAATCCTCTACTACATTTTCCGTCTCAGAGCAGGGAAGGTCGCATATCAACTCGAAAAACACCAAGGATTTCTTAGACTTAGCGTGTTCGAATTCTAAGTCAAACTCCTGGAGTATTATGATCCATTTGGAGTATTTTCCCCCTAGCAATTGGCGTGTAAGAATGTATTGCATAAGGTTGCAGTTGGAAATCACAGTGGTCTTGCGTAAAAGGATATAGTACCGGAAACATTGAATAACTTGGACGGTGGCCAAGGCCAATTTTTCAACATGTAAATACTTGGTTTCAGTAGTTGTGAGACTCCAACTCAAATAATAAATGACATGTTCATCATGAGAATCACCCTCCTGGACTAGAACCATAGCAATGGTATAGTCTGAGGCTGCGAGGTAAAGGAAATAATCCCGACTGTAATCAGGTGGGGAGAGTAGTGCGGTATGAGTTAAAGATAGTTTCAAAGCTTCAAAATCTTTGTCAGCAGTGGTATCCCATACGAACTCAGAACCTTTCTTGAGCTGTTGAGTAAATCCAAGAGTTATCTCAGCACAGTTCAAGATGAAACGACAAAGAAAGTTTTTCTTCCCTTGCAAACTTTGTAGCTGGCGAAGTGAGGAAGAAGGAGGAAGATTGAGAATCGCCTCAACCTTCAAAGGATATACCCTAATCCCTTGACATGAAACAATAAATCTTAGGAGTCGGCCAGATTCTACACAAAAAAAAACATTTTTGGGGATTCAAGCGTATATGGTAAAACCGACATCGAAGGAAAATGGCGCGGAGGTGTGTTGGATGATCTACACGGTGCATGGAATGAGTTGGTAAGTCATAGAGATATGGCTTCACAATTTGCTTTATATCATGGAAGGCGTAAGACATAGCACATTGAAATGTTGCGCCGACATTGTTTAAACCAAATGGAAGTTTCTGGTAGGTGAAAGTGCCCCAAGGACAAATAAAAGTGGTCTTGTGTTGGTCCGCGGGTACGATATTAATTTGATTATATCGAGAGAAACCATCCATCAGGGAGAATATTTCACTTCCGTCACAATCGTCGATGATCTGGTCAACAAAGGGGGTAGGAAAGTTGTCTTTAGGACAAGCTTTATTAATGTATCTATAATCAACACACACACAGATTGTGCCTTGTTTCTTGTTAATTAGAACAAGATTGGAAACCCAGTCAGTTAGAGGGATAGGGTAAATAAATCCAACTTTGAGAAGTTTCTCAACTTCAAGTTTGATAGCGGCTGCTTTACATGGGTGGACTAGACAAAGTCCTTTCCAGATGGGTTTTGTGCCCGGGTATGTCTTAATCTCATGTACCAAAATTTCAGGGTCAATACCTGGCATTTATTCATAGCTCCATGCGAAGACGTCACAAAGTTCTTGGAAAAGAGACTTGTAGGAAACAACTTCATCATGGGAACATGAAGCTCTGATATGCACATTTTCGACAACTCCAGGTTTTATGGATATGTCGAGGGGGATGGTGGGTCAAATATTACTTAAGTTTCCTTCGTAGAACATATCATGTGTAGACTCAGGAACTGTAGAAATGACGACAATGGTCGACGGAGTCGAGATCCATTGGTAACCCTCAATGGTGTGTTGCTCTAGGAAGAGGATGGAACGATGATGTCCATTGTCCCAAGGGGTATCTTCCATGGACATAATAGACATAATCATCTCCTCTGTAGGAAAAATGATGCGGAATGGATCTAGAGATAAATCACCAAGAGAGGGGGTAGAAGGGGTTGTCGATTGAATGTCTTGATAAGCGGATTCAACCGGACTCAAAGGCATTTGGTCGCCATAATGAAGATGATCGTCAGGGTTGGGTACTATCCACGGGTCATAAGACGCAGGGGTTTTGTGAACAGAGGTGGAGATCATGTTGATCAAGGCGACAAACGAATGTGGGACATCGGGTGGTGGAATGGGGAAAGTACCCATCAAAGAGGAATCTTTAAGAAGACCCACACCGACATTCTCATATCCAGGGGGGGTTTGCAATGAAAGGTACATTGTCGGTACGTGCATCGGAGTGAAAGAAGGCCAATTGGTCCACCGTAACTACTTTTCCTTGATGTGGGAAATGCAT
>JASDQU010324140.1:0-12960 GCA_032191745.1 Picea mariana
CACTTGCCTTTGGCTTTGGGCAAGTACAAATTGCGCGATAACTAACCAAATAGCCAAATAAGCATAAAAAAGATTCAATTCAGTAATGCCATGTGTAAATCAAGCGAAAGACTGAATGAATAAGAATGCCACTTCAAGGGGGAAACCAACTATACACCTTATGTTTACAAATAACTCTTAATGATCCCTAAAACTAAATCTCCTTGGTGTATATATATATATAGGAGACAAGGGACACAATTGCAAATAATGAGCTGACCACTAATGACAATAATAGCAATGTAATGGCCAAAGACCTAGGGGCTTAGCATGCCCCTCTCCTTCAAACAAGTGTTGGCCTCAATGCTTGATTAGTTGTGGATGTTTTCATATGAAGAACTCATCATTCCAAGTTGCATCTTATGTTGGCCGGTTCTTCCAAATTCCAATTGATGAAAAATTTCATAATTTCTCTTGGCACGTTCTTACACTTGAAAAGTTCTTCCACTTTTGTAGCTCCTACAAAGGCAGTCTTGTTTCTTTCCATGATAATGGTCCTTGTTATCACAGGATTTGTACTTGCACAAAGCCCCCACAAGATACCTATCTTGTGTAACAGTTGGAAGTCTCTACCACTATCACCTAAGTATATACTTCCCTTGTTTAAGTGATGGAAGGAGGTCCAACACAAGGGAGGCTTCCCTAGTGACCTCTAGGGATTAAGTAGCAAGATTAGCCAAGCCTATAGCCCCCTATCTTAGTCACTTAGATGTTAGGTCTAGGTCTAGAAAGGTAGAGAGGAAAACGAGGTAATTGGTTCACCTGTACGAGACAATAAACAATCCAAAGCGTATAATAAACAATTACCAACTTATATAGCTCATTAATGACCTCTTAGACACTAGATAATCAATGAAACCAATTGCTGTTGCAAATTTACAGCAGTAAGATAATGTATACCAACATTTAATGTTTTGTAACAACAATAGGAAAAGGTGCCCCAAAATATAGCAATTGAGCATAAGAATTAAGCCTTCAGCAAGTGTAATAACATCCAATTGCTAGACTATGATTCTGAGGACCTTTAGCAACAATTTCAAGTATGCAGCAATCAAATTAAACCCTAGTGGCTGTAGCAAACATTTGTAACAACATCAATAAATATCATTTGTTTGCTAGGGTTAGAGTTAGTGAAGTTACTCAAATTGCTTGGAGATAGAGTGTGCTAATTCTAAGAATGTTTTCACCACAAAGAGAGTTCTAGACTAGTGCCGTTGACTTTCTCGGGCTATGGAGTCGAGCATGCAACACTTTTAAGCATGAGCTAGATGGTCAAGAAGAATGAAATTTTAACCCTAAGGTGCAACCTCTCTTGGGCCTTAAGATTAAAACCTACAAGAAAACAATTTCTAGGGTGCAACCTCTCTTGGGCCCTAGATGCCGCTTTCCTTCTTCTAGATTATCTAGTTCAAGGATCAAAATAGACTAGCATTGAAACTCTAAGGTGCAACATCTCTTGGGCCTTAGGTCTTTTAACCCTAGCAAGAGACTATTAATGCTTCAACCGAACTTGGACAAATACAAGTTGTAGAAGGAGAAAAACCCTTATGTCTCCATCCTGGGGTTTCACGAGGACAAAGTAACATGCAACAAGATAGCAATTATGACATCATACCATGAGCAAAACACATTAATTTAAAATAATTACTTACTTATCCAAGTCGCTATGCCAAGAGAAACCCTAGTTGCAACAAGATAGCATCCAAGAATGAAAAGCACCCACAAAAGATCCTCCTCCAAAAGGTACGCACTAGATCCAAGAAGCCAAAGAGAGTAGAGTGAAACTTTTCCAAGACCTCTCACTCACAAGTGTGAGAGAAAGTGATGATGATAAAATAAAATGAGTGCTAGCCTTATTTATATAAGGTAACCCTAGCACTTTTCCCACAAAATGTCAATAATTCATGTTACAGGTGGGGCCGACCCCTCAAAATAGCCTCTACAATAACAATAAATGCAAATAATAAATCATAAAACCACACGTGTGGTGACATCAAGCCTCCTAGCAGTGAAGGAGGGCATCCCAAGGTCATGTTTGATCATCCAAGGTGTAAGCAAGGTGGGAGAATGCCATGTCATCATGTGATGTCCATGTGGCAAGCAAGACCCCATCTTCTCTATCAAAACCTAACATATGACGTCATCATCAAGCCCAACGTCCAAGGTGTAGAATGCAACGTCCAAGGTGGAGAGGGGATGCATCTCATATCTGCATGCTATCCAAGCCAAACCAAGTGCAACGTCCTGCTTCAAGTGGCTGGGTAAAGTGTGGGTGCATTGTCCAAAGTACGGGCTTCCTGCCCATAAGTGTGCCATCATGACCATATTTGTCAAAATCAAGTCCATCTGTCTGTCATCCAAGGTCCAGAAGATGTGAGAGCTTGTATCTGAGTGTGTCAAGCCATCCGATGGCTTAATGCTCTGCATCACATGTGATATCCTGCAATAAAGGCACAACGTCCAGGGTGAAAGCCTGGGGTGTCCTTCAAAGTACCATATCAGGTGCATCCAAATCAAATCAAAATATCAAGTCAAGTAAAGCCAATGTTCATAAGATATACCAGTCCTTAGATCACACAAAGTAAGTTGTTACTTAAGATATAAGCCACATAAACAATTCACATCAAGTATCCCCTTCAAATTTCACATCAGCTCAAGACTTTATGTGAGTTGGCAAGTTTGAATATGGGAGGGCCTTCATCAGACCCTGTTAAATGTGCTAACCAAAACAGTGAAAGAAAAGACCCAAGTAGAGGGATATGTCCCGGGGGAAGCAGGAAAGAAAAGAACCCTTCAAGAGTAAGTCTGATAGTGGTACGTGTTGGGCTTACTTCATGTCTTATGGTGTCATTTAATCCATTTCTATGAGCGCCTTTGTGGAGGGTGCACTTGCTCTTGAGTTACCACTTTCTAAGCGCTACGTTTTTCCAACCCATTAATCTGTCTTTTTATTGTCCTTTAATCATATTTGCAAATCCCCTTTATAAGGTTTCAAGCTATAGCATCACTGCTTTTGGACTGGGGCGTACGCGGAAAGGGTAGAGCTCAACTATGGACTCTATTTTGAGAGTCCTTTGCTATTATCTCTTTCTTTCTTTAGCATTATTCTTTCTTTATTATTCTTTTAGCAGTTGCAATCAATGTCTGGGCCTTAAGCCCCTCTTCTCATGAGAGAATGAACCATGACCCATTACCGAAGTTTAGTACACTGTGACAAGCTCCAGGATGGTAAGTGTTAAGTATGGTGGGGAAACATAACGTTACCCTTGTGAGGACCCCCCTAGTAGTACTCCTTTTCCTTGGGGGTGAAAACACGGGACTAGGGCACAGATGTTGGCCACCAAGGTGAAACAAGGAAACAAACATAACTTCTTGAGCTTATGATCCATTATCTGACTTCAACCAATGATCCTCATTCACATGCCTAGTATATTAAGCACAACACCTTTTATGAAGAAAGGACTAATATACCTCATGGTGACGTTGGCCTACCATCTCCCATACACTGTGTTGACTAGATGTGATGAGCTTGGCTGATCCAAAGTAGAAGAGACAATCTAGTGGGGGTTGCTGTGTTGCCATGGGTGGACATGCTAATCATCATCATCATCAACGATATCATTGTGTTCATTGTGAGCCATGAGACATGATCTCCTCCAGTTAGCCCTAGGCATAGGGGGTGGGGTAGCATCTGGCTCCAACATGGGGACATGTGCTCGTTGTGGAGCGCATGAGAACCTCAGCATCTCTGGTTGTCCAAAATTTGCAATCCTGCAACCACTTCTAACAACACTAGCACTTCAGTAGCTAAAGCGAGGGATGTATTTCACCCGGGTTAGTATACCAAATTCATGCTAGAAAGAATTTTTTTTGGCATTTAAAAAAATCAAACTAAACAAACATGAATGTATAATAAAGCAATAACAATAACAAGTAAAGGAGAATACTAAATAGTGCAAGATGAATGCAAACCTATACTATCATGAATGCACGATGCAAATATATACAAATGAGATGCAAGGATGCAAATGACCTACTTAAGCTACCTACCCTAAGTTCAAACTTCAAGAAAGAAGTTAGGTCTCTTCTCCATAATGGTGCTTGAGAAGGGACACACTAACGGGTAGTGGCAACCTCCTTCCCTCTAGCGTAGACAAGTAATAGGAATCATTAACAGACTTCTCTCGGACCTTGTAAGGGCGTTGCCATAGATAATCAAAATCTATGTGCATATTTAGTTTGCCCTTTCTTCTGTCCCATATGAGTAACGGTTTTCCGATTCAAAAATATTCCTCTTTGGAATCAATTACTTCATTTTCTTCTTGAATATTCTTCCCTTGTTCCAAAGTGGGAGACTAGGACCTCGTTAGGGAAATGTCTCTTTGTTCATCGTTGTGTAACTTTGCTTCATTTCCCTTCTTTAGGATTGTAATAGAACCAATTCCCTTATCCTTGTATTGTCAAGTTGTTCTTGGTATTTCTCCCTCTTAGGCCATATTGTATATGTGGCATCTTCTTCTTGGGCGAAAGGGAGATCATTTGGGCCAAAATCAAGAGGGGGAACTATGGTTTCTTCAGAATGGTCCTCCTGTGACGATGTCTTAGATTCATAATTACTTTAGGATCTTCCACATGTGTTCTCTTCTTTGGTTGATTGTATAAGATGTCATGGGGTTCACTTCGAACTGGGATGGCAGCGTAGGACAACTCCATTTGTAAACTACCACCCAAAGTAGCAGCTCAATCTCTGGACAAAAGCATTCCCCAATCATCAAGTGCTTCAATGACTACAACATCCATCACAAAAGGCACCTTAGGATAATCAACAAAGGAAACCTCAAGATCTTTAATCAGACCACACACCTTAATAACCCTTGAGTCAATCTCACAAACATTTCTATAAGGCCTTGTGATATTCAAACCTAACTGATTCATGACTTGTAAATATTGAATTTTCGTTAATTACGTTAACATTATATTTACCATAGCAATTTGAACTTCTTTTGTATGCTCGTTTCTCCATAGGCGATGTTGCACCATCGCCACCCAATCATATGCACCTACTTGTGCCACCCCCGAGCATAACATATACATCTTGGGAAACCCTTCTACACAAGGGGAGAAAACCCAACAAACCTTCTTATAGAGAATATCCTTGCCAAGACAAAATAACCAAGAACAAGCTCTATCCACTAGAGGAAACCACAAAGAAGATAACCTAGCAACATAGATGCAACACACCCTAGCGCTTTGGCTAGGGTGNAGACAAAATAACCAAGAACAAGCTCTATCCACTAGAGGAAACCACAAAGAAGATAACCTAGCAACATAGATGCAACACACCCTAGCCAAAGCGCTAGGGTGTCTAGCCTCCACTAACGCACCACCAAGAGATAACCAAAAATGCAGCTACAACTCACTCTAGCTAGAGCGCTAGAGTGGCTGAGCTTCACCATGCGTATCACAAAAGACAAACCCTAGTGAGAGGTATGTGGAAACCCTAACCAAGATGCACCCTACTTCCTTCCTTCTGCAACTACAACTGCAGCTACAGTTCTCCATCAAACTTGCACTATATCTCCATGAGAGAGTGTACCAAATGAGAAAGGTGTCACTCTTATTTATACGAATCTGTCCAGTGACTTTTCTGAGAGGGCCAACCTGACTTTCTGGAAAATATATTTTTTGTTTATCTTTTTCTTCTGAAGCTGACTTTACTTCTGGAGCATTATAATTCTTCTTTATTATTTTCTGTGAGGCCGACTTATCTTCTGGGATCTTCTTTGACTTCCAATGGTTTTCCTTTAACGTTTCTTAGAGGTTTCACATCTACTCCAAGACCACTTGAGTTAACCCTTGGAGCTAGAGAAAATGGCCTCCTACATTAATTGACCAACTCCTAAGTACCCTGTTACCCCTCTTTCTGGCAAGGGTATACATGTGCATTTTTGATGAGCAGAGTGGTTTTCTGAGCAATCACGTATCCCAAGGCATAGGTTGCACTCTCTGGGGGACTTTGGGGGTAATTATTCACACTTGGAATTCTCCTTCACATACCACATGGAAAAGGATAGAATGCTCTCCTAGTTTGTCAGTTTATGAGCTGATTTCACTTTATTGGATGGGCTGACTTACACTTGGCAGCCTTATAACTGCTGTTGGGTACTTTGTGTGATGTGGAGGGAGTCTCTTGAGCGTTTCTTGGATTGGAAAAGTGATGTCGCACCCATTTGAATCACTTATGATGACGTGGACATGGCTCACATGAAGTTTAATGGGATAAACATGGGGGCCGACCCCTTGCATTTTGATGTCAATATGAATTTGAGGGTTTTATGACTTGTTTTTGAGCTTGGGAAGTCACTCCCATGCTTCATGGAGACCCCTTGATCCAAGGTATGACCATGGGCATTCATTTGAGACATTACTTGAAGGTATAGGAATTTGGAGCATTATTTTGCCAAATTATGGAGCTGTTTTGGTGGAGCTGCCCACTTTGAAGGGTTTATGTCACCATTTGGAGGACAGATCTGCATTTTTGAAGAGGACGTTGACCATCTACACATGTCAAGGGGGGTCTTTGGAGGCCAGCGTGGCAGCTTGGGATAACATTTACTCTTTCTTGGAGGAGAAACCCTCACTTTTGGGGTTATTTCATTGTACGTGTGGTTGGACCACTTTTATTTCTTTTGTGTTTTAGGTTTCTTAGTTGTGACTTTGGTTTTCTTGAGCTATATTTAAGGAATTACATGAGATATTATTGTTTTATTGTAAATGAGGTTTGTCATCATCTATATAAAGAGATGCACCTCTTCATTTGAACTTATGGTTGGATAATTGGGAGCTCTCTCTTTTGGAGCTTAATTGATATATCTTTCTTGGAGCATTTATGGTTTTAAGGGTTCTTTCTTTGTGGATGGATGTTGTCAAGCTTTTCGTAGGTTTTATTCTGGTGATGAAGATTAATGGAGTTCTTCAAGTCTTCTACTAAGCTTTCAAAATTGATCCATTTGAGGAGTTACTCACTACTTGGAGGAAGAAGTTTAGGGTTTGTCCTCATTCATCCTTTCTGATTTGGTGAGTATTTGATATCGTGTTTTGTTTTTCCCTGTGGTTCCTTGGTTGAAGTAGTAAGTATTTTCATCAAGTCATAGTTGATTTTGATGGGGAAGGCTATTCCCATGGGGAAACCCTTCTTGTAGACCTTGAATCCATTGTTAATCTTGATTGGGTGAGGGATTATTTCAAACCTATGGTGCTAGTCTCAAACCCTAATCCTTTAAGAAAATAAGCCAACTCCCTTGAGGGTTTCTTGTTAGCCTCATTTAGCATTTGATTCACCTGGATTCCATTTCCCTAGTCGGATTTGGCATTGATCTTAATATCCTTCCATCACTTATTCTAAAAGCCCTAAAAACTCCAAACCCCATTTTACTAAGGCTACTCTCAACGTCACCTTGTGCTTCATTGCTTGGTCTTAGTAATCCTAATAGGGAATACCTCCCTTTAGCCGGAGGAGAGCTAGCCTAAAGCAGAAGAGTACAGGTTGCTGAGTTGACAGTGGTGACCCTCCTAGAGGTTGTCCTCGTATTATACTTTGTGAATTAGGGCTTTCATCAGCATGTGAAATTTGGGCGGTAACATTTTTGGCGCTGTTGTCGAAGAATAAAGCCCATTATCCTGGAAGAAGATGACATACTTTGTGAGAGCGCTTTCGTTGAAGATCTCCATCTCACATGGCGACTCCATGAAGGGACAAAGCCCTTGTTCCTACAGTTTTTCAAGACATTGTTGGATGTAGAGGTGAGCACATCCACCAATTGTGAAGGCTCTTTCAAGCAAAATCATCTTGGCGACACCACCATTGTATTTTACAAGGTATGCATTATATTTCCAGATTTTGATTGCTGATATTGAAGATCTTTTAAAGTATGGATACTACAAGAGGATGTTTGGATTACTCAAAAATTCCTGGGTGCCCAAATCTGCTGCCCCCTTTGGCATCTCTTGGGCAAGTCCCAATTTTCACAGGACTACCTTATGAGGCTGCCTAGCATGTTCGGAACTTCATGAATTTTATAGCAGATCTGAGTACTATTCATGAGGATGTTATAATGAGATTATTTGCCTTAACATTGAGGGGACTAGCAGTACGATGGTTTCATGAGGAGTGCCCAAAAGGCATAAGTTCAATTCCAGATTTTGTCATAATCTTTTGCAATGTTTATGGCTGTCAACAGGTGCTTGAGAAATTCTATGGCGGAGATGTCCTGCTAGAACTTGGTCTCCAGAGAAGAAAAAGGGTTGATGAGGTCTTGCTGGCCTATCAAAACAGTCCCACAAAGTTTATGCTTGGCAGGTTGATTGAGAGGTACAAAGCATGCAACTCACTAGTGGATGCTGTTGCAAAGAAATACACACAGCCAACCCCTCAAGATCCCCCAAATCTGAAAGAAGAGGACGTTTTCTGCTTCTTGTTGGAAGATGATGAAGCATCCAACGAATGGAACATTCTGGAACAGCCCATTCAAGAAACCCTCAGCCCTCCACTTCAGGAAAATGAAACCCTTGTTGGGAAGTAGTCTCAAGATTCAACGATAAAAAATTTTTGGACTTCAAATTCTAGCCCTGAGACAGATGTGACAGTAGGTGAACATTGCAACCCAGAAGAAAATCAGTGTGGTGCTGTGGATATAGACTTGAAGACCTTGGAAGATAAATTTCCTGGTGCCTAGCATCTGGATCAGACCATATTCAGTCCAGAAGATGTTTATTACAACAATACTACTCAGTCTCAGGATTTGGCATATGACAATTCCGTTATCCCTGATCTCCATGACTTCATTGAAAACACTGATGATTCGCTGCCCATAATGGACCCACTTAAAAAGAATAGTGACAGAGATTTCATACTTGGTAATCCTTTTGTGCCCAAGGCTGGAAAGGATTGTGTTAAAGAAAGGGACAGGTATGATCTTTCAGATGTCATTGCGGCTGAATTTGGACAGTATCTTGACATGGAGTATGACAAGACCAGCCTAGGGTGGGGTTCAGAGATTGAACAAGATGGTATGGATGGAGGACAGGTCTGGAATCCAACATTCCCTGAGAATACAATCCCGGGCATATTTCATGATGAAGTAACAAGTTTTGAGCAGGCCACAATCAATCTGAACAATGAAGAGTTTGTGGGCCTGTCATGTAATAAGACTGTTGCTGATATGCATTGCCCTTCTAGGGAGGAAAGGCACTCAAAGGTAGCCTTTGATAAGGTAGAAACTGGAAAATTGGATGTTGATCTGCCCGAGTTTGTTGGGGATGGGACAGAGTTGCTAGCAAATCAGGAGCAGATCAGCGATGCAATCTGGCCACTCCATTCTGTTTGTAATAAAAGCAATATAGATGGTCATCATGCCTTGGATACTGGTAAAGGCCAGAAACAAAAAAATGTTGGGGTTCTCCTTGATTGATAATTGACAAAGCCATTAAAATACATTCCAATGTAGACAGGCCTGTTGAGATTGGATAGCAAGGAAGGTCTTCACCATGCATGGAACCCTAGCATGGAGGAGGACAATGAAACTTATCCAAGTTGATGGGTTAATCTTTTTCTTAAAATTGTTCTTAGGAAAAAGTACATTAAATGGGTTATATTTTAATGTCGACTTAATGAGTACTTTTTATAAAGTTAAAGTGAAATAATTTAAGTTGTGGTCTTTTAATCTTGACCATTGATCTCATAAGGTGTATGAGGATCAATCTTGGCCCTCCATCCATTTTGAAATAGGGTTTCTCACTTGCTCATTGAGTAAAAAGGAGATCAACTTGGAGAGGGGTGCACTATGCACAAGAGAGAGACAATTTTCTGAAGAGAGAAAGAGGAGAATTGCTTGAGGGTTTGGAGAGAGAGTTTGTAGGGAGACAAAGGAGGCTTCTACACTGAGATTGACACACATCTTCAGCATTGCAGAGGTCTTTTCCTACAGATCTGATCAGGAGGATTTGCTGAAGGGGGCTGTTGAAACACACACAATTTTGAACTTTTGAGTTTTATAGTTTTCGCCTCTTAGGAATAAATTTTTTCACAAAATGGCCTTTTAATTTTAAATCAAATTCTTTGGTTGTCATTTAATAATATAGCGCGTACATTATTCACCGTCGATGAGTTCCCTTAATTTGATCAAGCGATCCTAATAATCTCCGTAGTTCTGGAGCCGCCTGAGTTTTAAAGAACAAGTCCCTAACGGTCGCTTCAGAGCTCCGCGCTTCGGATGTTCCCATAAGACTAAATGATAAAAACCTCGAAGCTCTGAAACCCGAAAATAACAGCCCGCGATAAACCCTAAAGAACTCAAAAACACGAGTCATAGGACACATGTCTTTTAAATCTTTCATAAGCTAACACGTGACACTTATTTTTGAAGTGGCTGTTGGATGATTCACATGCTCTCGGGCAACACGTGGCACCTATCCTTTCTTGACACGTCATCTAGAATGACATCATCTCTTCCACGTCACTCTGGGAGATGGCTCTTCGGGAGTCTAACAAAGAGTGAGTTCACAAATCACCGAAGTTTCAAAATGCCGAAACATTGGACATTTCAAAGAGTGAAAAGCAATTAATAAAACATTAATAACGAAAGTTAAACTAGATTAATTAAGACTTAAGGGAGATTACCCGAAAATTATGTACTTCGCAGTTACGGATTTCGGGGAATTTCTCTTATACTATATTCAAAACCCCCAAAGTCTGAACTTATGAAACACTTGAATTTAATTAAATGTTTTAAAACCTGGTTAATTAAGTTGTAAAAGCGATTATTCAAAGATTAACTACTCTGCGGATTCGGGATTCGGGAGGTTTCCACCCTGTCACATCCAAACCTCCTGAACGCGAACCGTCGAAGTATCGATGGCATTTATGATCGATTAAAGGTAATGATTTCGAACGAAGATTGCGGATCGCCAGGTAGTCAATTCCATTGAGGGTAATAAATTCCTCATCAGTGAGTCTATATGAAAATCGATAAACTCTTGTTTGAATAAAAGCACTTCAATTTCAAAATCATTTTCACCTTTCGCAATTAGCAGTTTTATCTTTTGAAAAACTCACGAACTGCCCCTGTAACAGGTAACCTCACTCTGTTTCCTTAGAGATTATGGCACCGCGGAAAATGGCAAAAACCCCTGATGCAGCAGGCGAGGATTCAAACCCGAATGCAGACATTCTTTCAGACACTACTCCGCGAGTCGCGGACACCATTAAAACTTGGACACAAGTTTTTGAGACCCTAGAACGAGAAATCATCAACTGTCTAGACGACTCCGCCGAAGAGGATGATGACTCTTATGCAGCTAAGCTGAGACATATAGCACAGTCCGAGCTGCACAAGATAGTTGCACGACCGAGAATCATGCCTTACAACGATATGATAAGCTAGGCCCTGGAACATGTTGATATCCAGACTAGGAGCATCATCAACCACCAATAGGTTGTTGTCGACTCTTTCCGAACAGAACATCTGCAAGTAATGTATAAACTCTCTCCTACTCCTAAATATACTTACAATGCCACATTCCTTCTAGAGTTCGAGAGAAAAGAATGTGTCCTGTTTCCGTCCTTATACACACTTGCAAACGTGAGCTAAGTCCGACTCACTTAGTGTGTCCTTGGAGGCACAATGCCTAGGTTCATAACCCACTTTGTCACTTTGACCGAAACCTCTTCCGTCTAGGCTCACTCCTAGGGAAGCCAAGGGGGGTAGACCCTAGTTACTAGATAAGATTTAGCGTTAAGTTCTAGGAGTTGATGTTAATTTCTTAAGGTTAGAGGGATTCTATCCTATGATGCTAAGGCAGTGTTATCGCACAGTTTGTAGCTAGGTCAAAAGGCTAGAGGATTGAGGCCAAACTGGCGTAACAGGAACCTTCCCCACCCAATGTCACCTCAATGGGGAGGTTCTTTCTATTTAGGGAGGTTAACCTAGGGGAGACGTCCCCGACAACCTGGGGTTTTGAAGAGGCCAAAGTATAAAGATCAAGGCAAAGTTTCCTCTTCACAGGTTACCACCAATGGTCAGATAATCCGGCTAATCAGCCAATAAAGAAGTGTATGCCCAAAAGAGAACACCTACCCGGAACAAGACAATGACAAGACAATATGTATGTAGGCTATATATCAGTGGGTTAGTACTTCATGTAATTATCTGACATCAATATATAAGCAGTAAAACAACAGGTATCAATGAGATCAACGTTTTATCAATATAGCAATGGAGAAGTATCAATTCATCAATAATTACTGAGATGATGTAATCAACAATGTATCTAACCAATCTTTATTCAACAAATGCTTTCAATCATCATCTAATTGCTTATCATCAAAGTTGCTGCGTCAAGATGGAATAACCAAGTGTGACGTCAGCCTAGTTAGGGTTTCAAAATTTAAAGTTTTGAGAGTTGGTTTGAGCACTATCACTNTTCAAGATCCCCAACAAAACGATGTAGCTGAACGGAAGAACATAACTATACTGGAAGCTGTGAAGACTATGATCCATGATCAAGATCTTCCTGTGTGCTTATGGGCAGAAGCAGCAATGGCAGCTGTTTATGTGTAGAACCGATTATCCCATAATGCACTTGGGCTCAAGACACCGGAAGAGATGTTCACCGGAAAGAAGCCACAGGGATGTGACCTTTGATGAAGAAGCAACACTTAAGAAATCAAGAAGATGCCAGCTTGAAGAAATGTATGAAGAGGAACCTGTAAATCCCAGGACTACAGAATCCGTGAGGGAAGTTCCCAGAACTGCAGAACCTGATGAGGAGACTGCTGAAGATCATGATATAATAGAAGTTCAAGAACCTCCTCAAATGACCTTCTCCCATAAAAGAAAGCCTGCTTGGGCAAGAGAGCTTATT
>JASDQU010324141.1:0-12960 GCA_032191745.1 Picea mariana
GTGGTTTCTGCCATGTTCGACATCAGGACATCTATTCGCGTGGTTAGATTCGTACTACATCAAGATCAGTAAGAAGATCCTGGGTTGAGTCATAACTCTTATATGTACTTTTCCCAGGTTACGAAGGAGTTTATTTTAAACAATGACACATATATTGTCACATAGATCCACTTTGTATTGGTCGTGGCTATATCTTGTCATCTCGTAGATTCACTGTGTATTCTTCATGGATACAATCAATTTGGTCATGGGAATATAGATCCACAGTGTATCTTCAGTGGCTATACCTTTTTATCATGGATCCGCAGTGTATTTTATGGCGGCCATATCTTGCAAGTCGTGATCACCCAAGCATAGGTATGCCTGCCTTGGGTATGAAGCATGTCATAATATTTGTTGGATGTTTGTGTGTAGCCTCTATCAGGTTCTCCGAGTCCACACTCTTGCTTTAAAATATTTGTAAAGTGTTTTGTCCATCATTCTCTCTTCTGACCTCACACTTTAGGGGGCATTCTGTTACACATGAAATTTGCACACCTAGGTACCTCACCCTATGTGTCGTAAAGTGTTGTATAAGTGTTGCATACACCTTTACACCATGGAATAACCTATGTCACAATCCTTAGTCCATGTGGAGGAGGGATATATTACATGAAATCAAAGAAATACTAAGTACACATGAGTTATTATTAATATTCATGGAAAAGAAATTGATTAAGTGAGAGAATCAAGTGCACATGAATTATTATTAATATTCATGAAAGAGAAAGTAATTAAGTGTGAGGATCCACCTTAGATTTGGTTTCCTATTTTTTAGGGAAGGTAGAAGATCTCATGAATGGTATAAATATTTCCACCTTAAAATCCTTGAGAGATATTTCCTGCCCCAAATCCTTAAGAGATATTTTCTCCCCAAATATCTTAGAGATCCCTTTCTTAGTGGATATGATGAGGGATTTTCTCCATGGTGGTTAAACCTCCAAATCCTATATAATGAGGGGTTTCCATGGAGGAGGGGGGATGGAGATTGACAATTATACCAAACTTATGATCTCATGAGTGGCATGTCATTTGGAGCATCAACATTCTGTGTGGGTGGACTGTTTAAGAAAGGGTTGGACAAGGGGAACTTGATGAAGCTGCTGCACTCACATCTATGAGCATAGTTTCTCTTCTTTGTGGCAAGCTCGTTAAAAAATGAATCAGAGGTCATGAGCATAGTTTCCCTTCTCTATGGAAATCTCGTTAAAAAATGAAACAGAGGCTTTGAGCATAGTTCTTTTGTTGTGTCAAGCTCGTTAAAAAATGAGACAATCACCTCTGTTGAACCTTCTTTTCATCCACCCTTCTCCTTTTTTCTCATCTACTAGAGAAATTGGTGACAACCTCAAAGTCGGTGAATGAATTGAAGCTTGGAGGGATATCTCCATCCTTTGATGATCATTCTAGAGTGAAGCCACTAGCTTTTCAAGATGGGGGCATATCGAGCTTAATCTTTGTTCTTTCTCGTGCTCGTAAATACATGAGAATGCATACGGGTAAACTTTTATCTCTTTTTCAGACCTGTATGGATACATGAAAAAGCAACCCCCTGGAGTGTCCTTTAAGCTCTTTTCGGACTCTCTAAACATGAAAAGATTGCCAAGTGATCTTGCTTCCTTTCCCACTCATTAAAAGGTTTGAAAGGGCATCTTTCAAGTGATAATTTATCTCTTTTTCGGCCTCGTGAGACTAACATTACGAACAATGACAACATTGGAGTCACCTTTTAGTTATTTTCAGACTCTCTAAACATGAAAAGATTACCAAGAAACCTTATTCTTTTCACGCTCGTTAAAGTATTTGAAGAAAACGTCTATTGAGTGATAGTTTATCCATTTTTCGGTCTCATCAGACTACTTTACGAAAAATGAACTAAGAGAGTTCTCTTTTAAGTGTTTTTCCAAAATCTATAATCATGAAAAACCTTTGATTTTTCTGTCTTTCGACTCGCTAAACAAACATCGACAGGCCCATACGGGATTGAACCTTTATTTCTTCTAGTTCGTTAAACAAAGGAAGAGGAACTTACCGAAGGTGAGTTATATCGAGCATGTGTTACCCTCCTCGAGCTCGTTAAATTAAAAAGAGGTACTCGTCTATATGGATGGGGGAAAAAATTGAAAGAAGCAAGCCAAGCAGTTTTTGAGAACATTACCAGTAACTCTTAGAGTCACCCTTGAACACGACACTTCATCTTTGCACACATATTAATCTGCTGAACCTCTATATTGAACTAATCTTCTGAATTTTTCTTACTCCTTTGGGTGACCTGACGAAAAGTCACAGTATCCATTGCATCATCGTGTTTTGGTCCATGTCATGTTTATGATTTTGTGCCTCAGTGTTCAAGGGAAGTATCTACCTCGAGAGTCAGCCATAACAAATATCTTGTCTCAATACCCATGTCATTCCATGTTCATTTGATCTACCAATTACATCTCTGTGTCTGTTTCATGTCGTTGATGGGGGATACATCAAGGCCTCCTCGTGGGTTGACATCATTCATCTCTGATCAGATGATTCCATGAATGTTTGACTTCAACTCATCCATTCACATTCATTGGAATGTACTAGAGTACCTTGGGAAGCATTGACATCAATGGTGATTTCCCTCACGCTTGTTAATGGTTTACATCATTGACCAGTAATCAAGTGGTTTCTTCCATGTTCGACATCGGGACATCTATTCGCATGGTTAGATTCGTACTACATCGGGATCGGTAAGAAGACCCTGGGTTGAATCATCACTCTTATATGTACTTTTCCCAGGTTGTGAAGGAGTTTCTTTTGAAAAATGACACATATTGTCACATAGATCCACTTTGTATTGGTCGTGGCTATATCTTGTCATCTCGTAGATCCACTGTGTATTTTTCATGGCTACAATCAATTCAATTCATGGGAGTATAGATCCACAATGTATCTTCAGTCGCTATACCTTTTTATCATGGATCCGCAGTGTATTTTATGGCAGCCATATCTTGCAAGTCTTGATCACCCAAGCATAGGTATGTCTGCCTTGGGTTTGAAGCATGTCACAATATTTGTTGGATGTTTGTGTGAAACTTCTATCAGGTTCATCGAGTCCACACTCTTTCTTTAAAATATTTGTAAATTGTTTTGTACATCATTCTCTCTTCTGACCTCACACTTTAGGGGGCATTCTATTACACATGAAATTTTCACACCTAGGTACCTCACCCTAAGTGTCGTAAAGTGTCGTATAAGTGTCGCATACAACTTGACACCATGGAATAACCTGTATCACAATCCTTAGTCAATGTGGAGGAGGGATATATTACATGAAAGCAAAGAAATACTAAGTAGACATGAGTTATTATTAATATTCATGGAAAATAAATTGATTAAGTGAGAGAATCAAGTGCACATGAATTATTATTAATATTCATGAAAGAGAAAGTAATTAAGTGTGAGGATCCACCTCAGATTTGGTTTCCTATTTTTTAGGGAAGGTAGAGGATCTCATGAATGGTTGAAATATTTCCTCCTTAAAATCCTTGAGAGATATTTCCTCCCCCAAATCCTTAAGAGATATTTTCTCCCCAAATATATTAGAGATCCCTTTCTTAGTGGATCTAATGAGGGATTTTCTCCATGGTGTTTAAACCTCCAAATCCTCTATAATGACGGGTTTCCATGGAGGAGGGGGGATGGAGATTGAAAATTATACCAAACTTATGATCTCATGAGTGGCATGTCATTTGGAGCATCAACATTCTATGTGGGTGGACTGTTTAAGCAAGGGTTGGAAAAGGGGAACTTGATGAAGCTGCTACACTCACATCTATGAGCATAGCTTCTCTTCTCTGTGGCAAGCTCATTAAAAAATGAAACAGAGGTCACAAGCATAGTTTCCCTTCTCTATGGAAAGCTCATTAAAAAATGAAATAGAGGCTTTGAGCATAGTTCTTTTCCTGTGTCAAGCTCGTTAAAAAATGAGACAGTCACCTCTCTTAAACCTTCTTTTCATCCACCCTTCTCCTTTTTTCTCATCTACTAAAGAAATTGGTGACAACCTCAAAGTCGGCGAATGAATTGAAGCTTGGAGGGCATGTCTCCATCCTTTGATGATCATTCTGGAGTGAAGCCACTAGCTTTTCAAGTTGGGGGCATATCGAGCTTAGTCTTTGTTCTTTCTCATGCTCGTAAATACATGAGAATGTAACCGGGTAAACTTTTATCTCTTTTTCAGACCTGTATGGATACATCAAAAAGGAACCCCCTGGAGTGTCCTTTAAGCTCTTTTCAAACTCTCTAAACATCAAAATATTTCCAAGTGATCTTGCTTCCTTTCCCACTCGTTAAAAGGTTTGAAAGGGCGTCTTTCGAGCGATAATTTATCTCCTTTTCATCCTTGTGAGACTAACATTACAAAAAAGGACAACATTGGAGTCACCTTTTAGTTATTTTCAGACTCTCTAAACATGAAAAGATTATTGAGTGACCTTGTTCTTTTCACGCTCGTTAAAGTATTTGAAGAAAATGTCTGTTGAGCGATAGTTTATCTTTTTTTCGGTCTCATTAGACTACTTTACGAAAAAGGAACTGAGAGAGTTCTCTTTTAAGTATTTTTCTAGACTCTATAATCATGAAAAACCCTTGAGTTTTCTATCTTTCGACTCGTTAAAAAAACATCGACAGACCCATACGGGATCGAACCCTTATTTCTTCCAGTTCATTAAACAAAGGAAGAGGAACTTACCGAAGGTGAGTTATATCAAGCATGTGTTACCCTCCTCGAGCTTGTTAAACTAAAAAGAGGTACTCATCTATCTGGATGGGGGAAAAAATTTAAAGAAGCAAGCCAAGCAGTTTTTGAGAACATTACCAGTAACTCTTAGATTCGCCCTTGAACATGGCACTTCATCTTTGCGCACATATTAATCTGTTGAACCTCTGTATTGAACTAATCCTCTGAATTTTTCTTACTCCTTTGGTTCACCTGACGAAAAGTCATAGTATCCATTGCATCATTGTGTTTTGGTCCATGTCATGTTTCTGATTTTGTGCCTCAGTGTTTGAGGGAAGTATCTGCCTCAAGAGTCAGCCATAACAAATATCTTGTCTCAATACCCATGTCATTCCATGTTCATTTGATCTACCAATTACATCTCTGTGTCTATTTCATGTCGTTTATGTGGGATACATCAAGGCCCTCCTTTGACGAGTCTATTCCTATCGACTTCAACACATTGTCAAGGAATTAGACCTAGAAACCAATTAGTACCTTAGGACCTGCATGCCTTAATGGTAGGCCTCCTCATGTCCGACAGTGGGTTAACATCATTCATCTCTGATCGGATGATTCCATGAATGTTTTACTTCAGATCATCCATTCACATTCGTTGGAATGTACTAGAGTACCTTGGAAATCATTGACATCAATGGTGATTTCCCTCGCACTTGTTAATGGTTTACGTCATTGACCAGTAATCAAGTGGTTTCTGCCATGTTCGACATCAAGACATCTATTCGCATGGTTAGATTCATACTACATCGGGATCAGTAAGAAGAGCCTGGGTTGAGTCATCACTCTTATATGTACTTTTCCCAGGTTGTGAAGGAGTTTCTTTTGAACAATGACACATAAATTGTCACATAGATCCACTTTGTATTGGTCATGGCTATATCTTGTCATCTTGTAGATCCACTGTGTATTCTTCGTGGCTACGATCAATTCAAGTCATGGGAGTATAGATCCATAATGTATATTCAGTGGCTATACCTTTTTATCATGGATCCGCAGTGTATTTTATGGCGGCCATATCTTGCAAGTCTTGATCACCCAAGCATAGGCATGTCTGCCTTGGGTTTGAAGCATGTCATAATATTTGTTGGATGTTTGTGTGTAGCTTCTATCAGGTTCTCCAAGTCCACACTCTTGCTTTAAAATATTTGTAAACTGTTTTTTCCATCATTCTCTTTTCTGACCTCACACATTAGGGGGCATTCTGTTACACATGAAATTTGCACACCTAGGTACCTCACCCTAAGTTTCGTATAAGTGTCGCATACACTTTGACACCATGGAACAACCTATGTCACAATACTTAGTCAATGTGGAGGAGGGATATATTACATGAAGGCAAAGAAATACTAAGTACACATGAATTATTATTAATATTCATGGAAAAGAAGTTGATTAAGTGAGAGAATCAAGTGCATATGAATTATTATTAATATTCATGAAAAAGAAAGTAATTAAGTGTGAGGATCCACCTCACATTTGGTTTTCTATTTTTTAAGGAAGGTAGAGGATCTCATGAATGGTTGAAATATTTCCTCCTTAAAATCCTTAAGAGATATTTTCTCCCCAAAATCCTTAAGAGATATTTTCTCCCCAAATATCTTAGAGATCCCTTTCTTAGTGGATCTGATGAGAGATCTTCTCCATGGTGGTTAAACCTCCAAATCCTATATAATGAGGGGTTTCCATGGAGGAGGGGGGATGGAGATTGATAATTATACCAAACTTATGATCTCATGAGTGGTATGTCATTTGAAGCATCAACATTCTGTGTGGGTGGAATATTTAAGCAAGGGTTGGACAAGGGGAACTTGATGAAGCTGCTGCACTCACATCTATGGTTGTAAGTTTTCTTCATTGTTGTTCTTATGAATATAATATGCTCGGCCTATTTCTTTCAATTCTGTGTTTGATCTCACATGAATTTTTCCCTTATAGATAGATCTATTTCGAGTTATTCTCAGTAGAGTAGGAAGTTGTTTGTACTTTTCTTTGTCTACAGGGCTTTTCGAGGAGTGTAAGATTGGAACTCAACTCGAACCGTGTAGGGACAAACACTGATAAAAGGTACTTCTTTTCTCCTTCCTCCTCACACATTAGTTTATATAGATCTAAAAGGAAGTAAGTGTCCATGATAAGCATCTTCTATCTTAAGAGTTAAGAGTCTATCTCTCAAGAGGAGATCCACCTGTCTGCAGGGAGATTTTCCTTCAACACCCTTTACCGAGAATGGATGATTTAATGGATTGCTTAAGTGGAGAAAATTTCTTTTCGAAGATAGATTTGAAAAGTGGATATCACCAGATCAGGATGAGAGAAGGTGATGAATGGAAAAGTGCCTTTAAGATGAATGAAGCTCTGTATGAGTGGTTGGTTATGACATTTGGATTCATAAATTCTATGAGCCCTTTTATGAGGTTTATGAATGAAATTATGAAAGATTTCATTGGCAAGATCGTGGTTTTATATCTGGACGATATACTGATCTTTAGAAGGACTAAAGAGGATTATTTGAGGCACCTAATGCTAGTAATGAAGAGGCTATAATAGGAGAAAATGTTGATCAATTTGAATAAGTCCTCTTTTATGAAAACATAACTCATTTATTTGGGTTTCGTGATCTCTTGAAATTAACTGAAGATGGATCCAGAGAAGGAGAAAATGATCACAGAGTGGCCGTTACCAAGCAGCATGTTTGAGGTAAGGAGCTTTCATGGTTTAGCAAGTTTCTATAGGAAATTCATTAGATACTTTAGTGGGATTTGTGCACCCATGATGGATATAGTAAAGAAGAAGCACACGTCTTTTAAATGGAGAGAGGAGGCCAAAAAGAGCTTCAATATACTGAAGGAGAAGATAACAGAATGACAAATTCCGGTATTGTTGAATTTTGGGAAGACATTTCAGGTAAGATGTGATGCAAGTGGAGTTGCAATAGGAGCTGTTCTGAGTCAGGACAATCGACCTGTTGCCTATTTCAGTGAGAAGCTGAATGAGACTAAGAGAAAATACTCCACATATGACAAGGAGTTCTATGCCATAGTTCAAGCATTGAATAAATTGAGACATTATCTTGTCCCGCAAGAATTTGTCTTGTATAGTGATAACCAAGATTTACAATTCATAACCCGACAAGAAAAACTGAACCAGAGGCATGCAAAATGGGTTGAATTTATGAAAAAATTTAATTTTGTCATAAAACATATTGTTGGGAATGCTAAAAATGTTGTTGATGTGTTAAGCAGGAGATGTTTGATCATGCAGGAATTCCAGGTGAAGACCTTGGGGTTTGAACACCTTAAGGATATGTATTGTGATGATACAGATTTCAAGGAGGCCTACGAAGCATGTACAAACCCTGTACTAAGAGATAGAAGTCAGTGGACAGAGTATATGGTTCAGGAAGGGTTGTTGTTCAGAGGAAATCAATTGTGCATACCAAGATGCTCAATGAGGGACAATATTCTGAAGGAGAATCATAGTGGAGGGTTGGCTAGACATTTTGGCCATGATAAAGCATTTGCATAGTTGAGAAGTTCATACTATTGGCCAGGCATGAGAATAGAGGTGATAAAATTTGTGAACAGATGTAAGATCTATCAACATGCAAAGGGGAAAAGACAGAACACTGGATTGTATCAACCATTGCCAATACCAGAGAGGCCTTGGGATGCAATAAGCATGGATTTTGTGTTGGGATTTTCAAGAACACAAAGGGATTCGATTCCATATTTGTGGTGGTGGATGGGTTTTCAAAGATGGCACATTTCATCCCATGCCATAAGACTAGTGATGCAACACATGTTGCAAATTTGTTTTTCATAGAAGTTGTATCAAATGGAGTTGCAAGGAGGTCAGTGACGAGGAAGAGATATGACCATAGATCTAGAGGGCATTGTGAGCCATTGATCACGTGCCTCGAGCTTTCGACATTTTGGCATTTCAGTATTTCAGCAACCATGGTTTCGAAAGACAGAGGAGCAGAGTCATTGCATTGCGATTCCCCGAATCGTGAAACCCTGAAAGAGTGAATGCCAAGACTTTTTGGTGTTTCGGTATTTAGACAACTAGGGGTTTGAAAGATAGAGGAGCAGGATCCTTGCATTATGATTCCTTGAATCGTGAAACCCCAAAAGAGAGAACACCAAGACATTTTAGTATTTCAGCAACCGAGATTTCCAAGGAGTAGAGATATCCCTTGCACCCAGGTTTCGCGAAACGCGAAGACCCGAAAGAATAGGCACTGGGACATTTTGGCATTTCGGCAACCGGGGATCCTAAAGAGCAGGGATATACCTTGCATTCTGATTTCGTGAAACGTGAAAACCAAAATGAACAGGCACTGGTACGTTTCGGCATTTCGACAACTGGGGATCCAAAGGACAAAGGGACGGGACGCTTGACTTGCGAAGTCCCGATCCCCGATAAGAACCCTTTTTAGCTTAGCTCAAGGTCACAAATTTTGGTCGTGTGCTATGGGAGCTCAAGCTTGGTGCTTGGAAGAGCCAAACAAGAATTAGTGAGGGACCTGTGTGTTCATTCAAAGGGTTCCAATTCGAAACTAGAAGAGACATTTTGGCTCCCAAACCAGAAGATCCTGACTGGGAGGTCGCGTAGTCCTGAGGAGGGATAGGGGGCTTTAATCAGCTGGTATCAGAGCCTCAATTTTTCTTCTATAGACTTCAGGTGAAGGAGGAAAAAAAGGATATAGAGAACTCAGAGTTGTACTCTATGTGTGATAGATATTCAACATAATGCTGCCAGGAAGACGAGAACCACCTTTAGTCAACCATGTTGAAGAAAGGGAGATGCGAGAGCTTCATGCTCGATAGGAAACAATGGAAGTAGCACAGAGAAGAGCACTTGACATTGGGTATGTCAGTGATGAAGAAAGTGAAGAGGTTGAGGTTGAAGAAGTTGCAGGAGAGGATGTTGCAGAAGAATGTTTGTTGAGAGCAGTTGCCAGATTGGGAGGCAGATCTAAGATAGAGGTCTCCATGTACGAGGGAAATCTAGATGTTGAAGAACTGTTGGACTAGATAAGGTCCATGGAAAAAAACTTCGACTATGAAGATGTCGATGAGGAGAAGAAGGTGAAGTAGGTAGTCAATAGACTAAAAGGGCATGCAACACTATGGTGGGACAAACTATAGGCTTAGAGGAGAAGTAAAGGAAAATAGAGGATAAAGAGTTAGGACAAGATGATAGCCAAACTGAAGGCTAAGTTCATACCCAAAGACTACCATATCAATCTGTTTAGGAAGCTATAGAACCTGAGACAGAAAGGGATGACTGTTACACATCAATATTACTCAACTGGATAAGTGTCGCATGTTCCTCTCAACTGTCGTAAGTGTCGCATGTTCCTTACAACTTTCACAAGTGTCGCAAGTTGTTCGCAAGTGTCACAAATGTTGTTCAAGCATACTTCCGTAATAACAACACTAAGGAGGCACTTAAAATATCTCATACACTGGATTTGGAGGAGGGGAAATGGTTAACTGAAGTCAAGGAACTTTTATCACCTAAAAGGAGCCCTTGAAATAGGGTTTTGGAGGAGAGCGCACCCCTATGGAATCCTTAGGAGTGCTGGTGCTCCCGCACAAGCTACTGGGGAGTGTTATAACAACAAACCACTTATTTTAGGGAGCGCTATCAATCCTTAGAGCATTGGCGCTCCCCTCAAGCTTCTTAGGGAGCGCTATAGTGCCCTGATGCCTCTTTTAAGGGAGCGCTATCTAATTTGAGGCAGTGGTTGGCCCGTTGAGGAGAATAAGGGGAGGATATTTTGAGTTTAGAAGGTAGTTGTACTTGAATTCTTGGTTCCATCAGGAGATCCCTGATCCAAGGAGAAGGTTCCTCAACTTGTTCTAAAGATAACTCAAGAGGTTAAGCTTCTCCTAACCTATATAAGCAGGCTCTATGATGGTGAAAAAGAGGGAGAATTGTTAGCATGAAACCTATGATCTCATAGGAAACACACAGTTAGTCAAAGGAGAGTGGTCAGTGAAGCTGTTATCATCTAGGTTGTGGATCTTTCGAGTAAGGGTTAGAAAAAGGGAACTTGACGAAGCTGTCGCATCCGCATATACGATTGTAAGTACTGTTGTCGTTATTCTCATTAATATGACACACTTGGCCTGTTTATTTCTAGTTTGTGTCTGATTTTAGATGAACTTATCATCAATAGATAGATTTGTTTTCAAGCTAACATCAATAGAGTAGGAATTGGTCATACTTTTTTTGTCTACAGGACTCATCGAGGACAAATGTCAATTAAAAGGTACCTCTATCATCCTTCCTTCTCATGTATTAGTTTGTGTAGATATGAAAGGAATTCATTGTCCACATTAAGCACTTTCTCTCTTAGAGTTAGGGTCTAGCTCTTTGAGGCGATCTACCAGTCCGCAGGGAGATTTTCCTACAACAGAAACTGGAGAATCCACTGGGGAGAAATTAAAACTTTTTTAGTTTTGTTTTTTCCTCATAGACCTTGCCTTACATTATAATTGTTTTCAGACCTTGTTCACCCCATTTATCTGATTGCATTTTCTGATTGACTCTTTACCCCATCACACTCAACCTGATTGCAAACATTCCATTGAAATTTTGGGTTTTTTGGACTTTTTTCTGAGATTTAGGACTCCATCACTCCCCTGCCTTGTTAGAAGAGTGCCAATGCTCCCTTAAGCTGATGGACAGAGATTTATAACACTCTAGTGGCCCTTATACCATAGCGTCGGCCCCTTTTTGCCCAAAATCTCTTCAAAAATTACAATTTTTGGAGGTCCAAACCCTGTTTTTTTGACTTGCTGAGTTGTTTTGTGATTCAATCATTCTTATTTTGACCTTTGACATGCTTCCTCCTAAGAAGTAAACACCTCGTTGTTCATATTTTATGCCCTTCTTCATTCCTTTTGAGTTTTTGCTGTTGAGAGCTTGAAATCAATCCCTTCCTTTCTTCTCTCCTATCCGACTAAGCGGAAACTCTAGTGAAGGACATTTGAAGTCTATAACTCTTCTCATTTGGTTCTTTGAGGTCATCTGATCCAATCTCTTTCTCCTTCCTTTTGCGTTTTTTATTTTCTTTCTCTTGTTTGATTGCAAAATGGGTGTGTTGTTTGTGTGAAATCTGCATATTCTTGTTTGAATCTCCTTGATCTGAAAGGGTAGTTGGCAAGAGAAATTTTGCATTGAATTGATTATCATTCACATACAAACGAAAAAAGTACATCTTAATGATTAGTTTGCATATTAGTTTGCATTTATGAAATGTTGTAGCATCATATTAGATTTGATTGAGAACAAAATTGATTGAGGGCATTCCTTATCAAGTGTTTGAAAGTGAAAAAGACTTTTCCTCTTTTCCTTTAATAGGTATTCATTGAAAAGAAATGATTGCTTATCATATTTCATGCATATTTTTGGGAATCGAGTCATCATTCCATCAGTTTCACTTTCGTACACCCTCTGAGTAAACAACAACCATTAAAATCAACGCTTAACTAAAATTTATCAGACTTTTTACATCTTTCTTAGCAAACCTACATTAGTTTAAGGTGTAGGGATTTGGAATAGGTTGAAAGGATAACTTTCCAAATCTATCAAACAAACTTAGTATCTTGCGGTAGGGAGATTTAAATCCAATTGTCATATTAGTCTGCCTGGGATCCCCCTCTCACACAGGGGTTACACACAAGGTTGCATTCGGGTGAGTTACAGAGATTATCCCTCCATGGTTCAACTGTTTGTAGTGGTCGGATTGTATATTGGGGATCACTGGAAGGTATACCCACAATGTTAAGTGGAAGCCTTTCAAGTTGATTTCGGACATGTTATCCTACCCATACGTTTCGATTGGACTATCGACTATACCCGCCCAGGGGCTGACTACTAATTGGTGACCTTAGTATCCATAATCTTTAGGGTCTCACACAAGGTGACGGTGAAGGGAAGTCTCACTGTACCTAGAATATACGTTGGTCAAACTCACTCGAGCTCCTTGGAGGGTAAATCCACAATTACTGCATGGAAGCTTGCAACAAGGCATAAGTCTGTTAAGCAGGTCGCCAACGTAACTAATCCACCCGCTCTATCCCTGCCCCTTCCTATTTTGATCTCACGACGTTGGATTTCATCACCAACTAGTG
>JASDQU010324145.1:0-13159 GCA_032191745.1 Picea mariana
TTATCATCAATAACACAATTTTCCCTTTAGGACGCAATAGGTGCTCCAAGGGTGCCACTCGCCTTAATTTGTTTCCCTTGCACGACGTTCCCTTTAGGACGCATTACGTGCTCCAAGGGTTCCACTTGCCTCTTTCCATTTTTCTTGCGCGACGTGCGCTTCAGGACGCACCACATGCTCCAAGGGTGCCACTCGCCTTTTGACTGACTTGGTAGACATAAAAAACCCCTGGATTCAATACTCCGCTAGGTGAACTTGTGGGAGACTAAGGGCCTCTAAGGAATAAATCCCCCACCTTATTGCTCACCCCTTAGAATCATCGTGACAGACTGTCGCAGTTCTCCCTCACGACATCATGGGTCCTCTCGAACTAGGTAAATGTTAACCTACAGTTCGAGCCACGACGAGAGTGCTAGTAGGTTGTGGTAGGAATGTTGTCCACACCTCTCCTTCAACATCTCTGGTAGTCATGCATGACCCCTTTACTCGACATGTGAGTCTTGTCGACAAGCTATCGTCAGCCTGCATCATCAACAAATCATGTCAAAATATATACATATCATATCATCTAATCAGATGCACTAATATCACAGTAAAACAATCAAACCCTAATGGTACACTCCCTGAATTGATCTGGAGTCCAAGGGGTTCCATCGATGCCTCTGCATCCTTGAGGTCCAAAATCGTGCACACTTAGTAAAACCGAGTCAATAGCACCTGTCTATGTCAATGCAGTAAAACAACATGTTATCAACCCATAACGCCTCATAATCAAAATAAAATGTTTTAATAGCATAATAATCTGGATCACTTGTGAGCAAGTGTCCTCAAAGAATAAGTTCACTCAGTGGGCTAGAGCGGGATGTTACAAAAAATCACTGCAGTAATTTTTTTTGTTTCAGCCAAAGTCTTGCTTTATCATTGTTGAGTTAAACTAGTCTTCACTAGCTTGTCTCTTTCTTATTCAAATTATATTTTTAGAACTTGTTTTTCATCCTTTATTATCTTTTATATGATAACATATATCACTTATTTTTTTTGAAATTAGGGACAACAAGTTTAACTTGATTGTACACCTAACAAACTGCATTGTATACTTGGTTTTCATTGTGTCTCGGGGAAGTAATTTCTCTTGGTAGGTCACTCAAAGCATTGGAAACCCTAAGCCTTTCCCAAGACTCATTTCCAAGTTCCCTTTATCATATAGAAACTTGAAATTTAGGGGCATCCATTCATATATCTCATTTTCCATCTCAATCCCCCCTAGGGTCACTAGGATTTCCCCCTTGAGGTGACTACCTCACCTCTAAAGATATGCAAACACCTACCTAAGGTGACAGTTGGTAGGTTCTCTCTAAGGTGTCGCCAATTGGTGGTTGGGTTGGGCATTTCCCAACCTACAACTTGTGCGATAACTCACTGTTATCCATTTTATTTGCTGGCAAAAATCAAGGCAATTAATGCGACCATTACATAGCAATGAATCTAGCAATAGTAAGGCATTTAACTAACTGTTATCCATTTAATTCATTGTGGAAAAATTAGCAAAAATGAAGTTCCCACATGGTGTCCAATCGTGCCCAGTCGACAACAACTCAACAATTAAAGGCAAACGTATCCAATCAACATCAACACAATCCATCACTCAAGGGCAAACACAGTCACAGTTTGAAGGAAAAATCATGGTCATTACTGCAAGTCAGTTATGAATTGAATAGAAAAAAAAAGGGTGGGTGAATTCAACATGCACACAGTCAAGTTTTATTTACCAAAACCATGGTCATTCCGGCAAGTGAATTTAAGATTTAAAAGGCTAAATTCGTGGGGGATTTCTATAGTAACTTAGTCCATCGTTTGAAATAAAAAACGTGGGCATTTAAAACGGAAATCTTAGTCTCATTTGAAAGAAAAAATGTGGGAATTTAAAACATCAAATTCAGTCTCATTTGAAAGAAAAAACGTGAGCATTTAAAACAACAAACTCAGTCTCATTTGAAAGCGAAAACGTGGGCATTTAAAACAGTGAACTTGGTCTCATCTGAAAGAAAAAATGTGGGCAATTAAAACAACAATATCGGTCTCATTTGAAGGAAAAACATGGGCATTTAAAACAACAAACTTAGTCTCATTTGAAGGAAAAATGTGGGCATTTAAAACAACAAACTCAGTCTCATTTGAAAGAAAAAACGTGTGCATTTAAAACGACAATATCTGGCAACATTTAAAAGAAAAAACATTTTTCTATTTCCAGGATACCAATACCAAATGCACACATGAATCAATTCCTTTTTCCATCGCCCGAATACCAATACAAAATGAAGATATGAATCAATTCATTTTATCATTGCCAGAATACAAATACAAAATGTAGACATGAATCAATTCATTTTTCCATTGCCAGAATACCAATACAAATTGTAGACAACAGTAAGAGAACCAAAAGGATCCAATCATCCAAGGACAACAATGGAGGTAGATAGATGATAGGTTTGTCCTTTTCTCATCATCCTCGCACAGAAAGGTAGGGCGTTGAGAAACATAGGTCTGTTAACACCGAAGTGACGACCATAGATCAGGCTCCTGGCCGACTGCCCAGGCGAGGACTGATGAGCTAGGGATGATAGGAAAAACCACCACAATGGTCACAATCAAACACCACAAGAAGGTCAAGACATGTGGGAAAACAAAGGCTATGGGAGTGAATCAATCATTGAGCTAGGCTATGAAAGAAATTCAGTAATTAATCTAGAAAATTAGTTTACTTACTTCATTAAACATGCAGATCCAAGAATAAATCCTACAACAATCTACCATACAAAAATGAAGAGAGCGTATCATTGACTGATCGCCCACTCTTAGTGACGTCCTGCGCGCTCCATGAAATTCTCTCTTTCCGACCGACGAGACTTCACCGGTACCTCCCAGCCAGTGCTAGGGGTACTCTTCTTCCCACTTAGCCCCTCGAGCCGCAAAGGGTCCACACACACTATCCAGAGATTCAACTAGCTCCTAGCTCACCTCGCAAGGCCGAGTTACCACTCCTCACCGAGTTGGGTATCCCAACTCCCACAAGCTAAGTCAGTCAAGTAGATATTTATGTAGTGTAGTGTTACAAAAACATAAGAGATCCTTCATCCTTCTCCTCCCTTCATTATATAGAGTTTCAAAGTCCCTTACATTCCTAAAATCTCATTTAATTAAGTTTTTAAAAATTAAATCCTAAAAATTCCTCCCTATACAAGTGTCACCCATCCCCTTCATTCCTCCACAAATTAATTGATTTCTCTTATTTCCCTCACCCACCTAGAGTCACTCCTAGAATCGCTCCTAGGTGTCCCTAAATTCTCTTACAGGTTTTAATGACTGTCCCCATTATCGATTTGTTAGTTCAGTTTTAAATTAGAAATTTCTTAATGGTAGATACCTTACTAAGTTTGACTTTCTTCTTTTTCCCTTGGGCTTTCCTTTTCTTCTTATGTTTCCCTCTTTTCCTAGTTTCCTAAATATTTTAGATTTCCCTCTTTCCCCTTTTCATTTAGGACTCAAATTGGTAGGTGTAGAAATTACTCCCCTTGTTCCTTTTTCCCTTTTCCCTTTTTAGTTAATCATTTTAAATTATCATAAATAATAAAACAAGTATTCCCCTTTTTTTTAAATTTTACCCTAATAGATTTTTATGAATCATTTAAATTGCTTAACCCCTTATTATTACAATATTTAATGAAGAGTATAATTATGTTTTTTTTTAAATAGATAGATAAAATTTTACCACTAGCATAATTTAGACTTCGACCTTAAATTTTTGTACTGGGCGACATTTTTTTAGGGAATTTGTTTTTAAAAATTATTAACACGTTATTCTTCCTAAGACTATATAGGTTCATTCATTTATCATCAAGAACGAGACTTTCCCTTCAGGACGCAATAGGTGCTCCAATGGTGCCACTCGCCTTAATTTGTTTCCCTTGTGCGACGTGCCCTTCAGGACGCACTACGTGCTCCAAGGGTGCCACTCGCCTCTTTCCATTTTTCCTGTGCGACGTGCCCTTTAGGACGCACCACATGCTCCAAGGGTGCCACTCACCTCTTGACTGACTTGGTAGACATAAAAACCCCCTGGATTCAATACTCCGCCAGGTGAACTTGTGGGAGACTAAGGGCCTATAAGGAATAAATCCCCCACCTTATTGCGTGCCCCTTAGAATCATTGTGAGAGACTATCATAGTCTGCCCTCACAACATTGTGGGTCCTCTCGAACTAGGTAAACGTTAACCTAGAGTTCGAGCCACGACGAGAGTGCTAGTAGGTTGTGGCAGGGATGTTTTCCACACCTCTTCCTCAACATCTCTGATAGTCGTGTGTGACCCCTTTACTCCACATGTGAGTCTTGTTGACAATCTATCGTCAGCCTGCATCATCAACGAATCATGTTAGAATATATACATATCATATCATCTAATCAGATGCACTAATATCACAATAAAACACTCAAACCCTAATGGTACACTCCCCAACTTGATCTGGAGTCCAAGGGGTTCCATTGATGCCTCTACATCCTCGAGGTCCAAAATCCCGCACACTTAGTAAAACCGAGTCAATAACACCTGTTTATGTCAATGAAGTAAAACAACATGTTATCAACCCATTACGCCTCATAATCAAAATAAAATGTTTTAATAGCATAATAATCTGGATCACTTGTGAGCAAGTGTCCTCAAAGAATAAGTTTTCTCAGTGTGCTAGAGAAGGATGTTACAAAATATCACTGCAGTAATTTTTTTTGTTTCAACCAAAGTCTTGTTTTATCATTGTTGAGTTAAACTAGTCTTCACTAGCTTGTCTCTTGCTTATTCAAATTATATTTTTAGAACTTATTTTGCATCCTTTATTATCTTTTATATGATAACATATATCACTTATTTTTTTACAATTAGGGACAACAAGTTTAACTTGATTGTACACCTAACAACCTGCATTGTATACTTGGTTTTCATTGTGTCTCGGGGAAGTACTTTTTCTTGGTAGGTCACTCAAAGCATTGGAAACCCTAAGCCTTTCCCAAGACTCATTACCAAGTTCCCTTTATCATATAGAAACTTGAAATTTAGGGGCATCCATTCATATATCTCATTTTCCATCTCAATCCCCCCTAGGGTCACTAGGATTTCCCCCCTTGAGGTGACTACCTCACCTCTAAAGTGACGCAAACACCTACTTAAGGTGACAGTGGGTAGGTTCTCTCTAAGGTGTCGCCAATTGGTGGTTGGGTCGGGATTTTCCCAACCTACAACTTGTGTGATAACACCCCCAGTACCCTTCATCAACCCCCCCCCGCCCCCAAATATCTACAATATATTGAATTTAAACCCCCTTTCATAATGAATCTGATGAGATATTGGTCAACAAGGTGAAGCCCCCTGTGGATGAGATGCAGTAGGCTACACCAGTTGATATACTAGGGATTCTATCCATGAATGTATAGAAACATCCCTTGGGTTTCCTTATGAGTTTTCCCTAGAAATACAATTCAATAATTTAAAATAAACATCAATAAACTATTTTTCTTGCAAATACTGTCAAAATATTGTGTCAAGCATATATTTTGAGGACAAGAAAGTAAACATCAACAAACTATTTTTCTTGCAAATACCTTCAAAACATTTTGTCAATCAGATAATTTGAGAACAATGACATGTCGATCATATGTAGAAGTATTTCTTACATAGTATCCATAATTAATTTATGAACAAAGTTCAACAAACACCCTCTTTTCTATCTTTAATTGATATTTAGGAAAAATCTATGGAATCTCGTTATAGGTTGGGTAGTTGCCATTGCCTTTTCACCCTAGCTCAACCATTGAGAATAACTCTTCTCTAAGATGAATTTAAAGAATACAAGCGAGGGACTTGATTCCTTCCCTGCTTATGAATTATATTCACATTAATTCAACACAATCCTACTTCCAAGGTTGTGAATTTATAGTGGCATCAATTTCAATTATAAATGTACTAGTAACAAATTTCCCCCCACCAGGGATGATTTTAAGGATGGAAATTTATTTTAAAATGTAGAAACCTTGGCGAATATTACTAATCTTGCATATGTCAACTATAAATGTTTGGCGATATTTTTTTAAAAATATTCAAATTTCTAAGTATTTTATATAGTTTTTATAAACTTTTGGCGATTTTTAAGGTAAAATAATTTTATCCTATAGAATTTGGGCGAATTATTTTTAAAATAGCGAATCTCATTTTTGAAAAAACCATGGAAAATTAGCCCATGAGCGAAATTTAGCCCCTAAAATCATCTATGCCCCCCACTAGGAAAATTAATTGAGGGTGACATCAAATTGGTGGAAAAGTAAATATCTACAATTGTCATAATTGAGATCTTTCCCCTAGTGGGAGAATGACTTGAGGGTGGAATAAACATAATAACAAACTAAAGAGCCTCCAACCATCATAACTCACGACAGAGGGACAAAAGGGGGTTCACTTCATGAACCTTTGACATACCATGTGCATTCACGAGATATTATAAGTTGCCCTTAATTTCAATAGATATTAAATAATACCTACCATAATCCTTTTAGTGAACCCCCCTCTTGACACATCTTTCCAATTAAAAATCCCCCAAATTTCACTAGATATCCTAGGTACCCATTTTCCATGACAATTTTAATACCTCTTTTTATTTATACTCCTAGTATGGTGACATGACATGACTCTTATAAGACACATATGAGGTTTATGCAAACTGGTGAACTACTTATTTTTTCCTTTTCTTCTTCCCTATTTTAATTTAATCAATGTATTTATTGGAGATTAATGGAGATTCTAACAATAGTAATTTCTTTGCATTGTCAAGTGTGGCCAAAACGATCAATGTTGCACAAATCATGCATCTTCTTCTCTTTTCCATAGGAGAAACCAAGCAAAGAGACTAGTAGTAGAGAAGTTCTCTTTTGAGTCATCAATGTATCAATGATTACATCACACTCCTTAGTGGGTGGTGGTAAATTATTTCTAGAAGCTATAGGAAAATATTTCTATGGCCATTTACTTGTTTCTACACATTGGGATTCATTACAATGTCATTCCCCCATGTCTCTTTTTCATGTCTTTGTCAAATCCCCAGTTTCCAATGGAACTATTGATCAAATCCTTGATTTCAATGGGTGTTATATTGATGGTAGAATACATGCAACAAGTCAATACAAAATAATTGGGGGAGATATTGAGCCATGTAACACTCACACAACTGTATTAAATACTCCATATGTGAGAGTTTCTCATGTCACAAAGAAGGTTATGGGCATTGAACAACAAAGAAGAAGAAGAAGAAGAGCATATCAAGAGAATGAATACATCATTGTGGATCTTGAAGGATATGGACCAATATAGTATGAAGCAACCCATTGAAATCCCCCCACGCCCCCTCCTCCATACCCAAATCAACCCCCCTAATACCATATTTTAAACCCCCTTAATATCTATATGGTTTTAATACATTAAAAATAACCCTTGGCCCTATATATTAAGATTTTTTTTTTTAATCGAATTGTATATGGCCCAATATGAATTCACATGGAAAAATATTCCCTAATAAGTGAATAATGTATGGGGAGGGTGGGGCTCAATGTAGAGAAGGTAACCCTTGGTTCAAGAAGAATCACAATGATAATTTTCTAATGACATTTTTCTACCATAAAGCAGGTTCATAAAAACATTGATTGTATCTCCTTGGTAGCAATAGCTCTATTCGTTAGCAAATTTGTAGTTGGATTGCTTAATCTTTTGATGTTCCAATCGCTTAATCTTTTGACATGTTCAAACTTGTATTGTTCAAAACATCTCATAACCCTCATAATCTAAAAAGGTTGATGGACCATCTCCCATGGTGGTTTATGTGTTTTTCCTTTGTCTATCCAATGACTGTTTTGGAATGCCTTTACAAGGTGATTTTTTTTAAATCCTCATTTTAGGGCCTTAAAGGTGCCCCTAAAAAGGACTTTCATTTAGGCTTAATTGTTAGAGCTCTTTCCTTGAATTATATTTGTGAGTGACCCAAGGGGTTAGCTCAATGAGTTGTTGTCAATATTACTAGGTATTTGACTAATGATGTGAATCTCCCTACATGAAGCACACAGATTTACACCAATAAGTTTATTAAATATTATGTTTTATGTTATTTTGATAATAATTCTTTAGCAATCTAAATATTCCTATAAACTATCAAACTAAAATTGCTTTGAGAAATACCATTAAAATTTATCTTCTTGAAAAATACCATTAATTAATTAGCAAAGCTTGGGTCCTCCTCTCAATTTGTCTAGCCTAACTTCCTTTAAAAAGCAACTTACTCTTTAAATAACACGTAGTATGGTACCCTAAATTTGCACAATTGGCTAGACTAACTTCCCTTAAAAAGCAAATAACGCTTTGTATAACACCCAAATTTGCACCATGGCTAGGGAGGTCCATAGGTTTCGAACATCATATAAGATGGTCATGGTCCCTCTATGCACTCCCGAAGTTGCCCATTAAAATCCAACATAGTGTTCGAATGGATGAAAAGTAAAAGTCGATGAATATGAGTGGGTCTTAAAGCCCAAGTAGGGTAAGGCATCCATTTCTTTGTAGTAGTCGGCCAACCTTGGATTACCTATCAATACATATCTTTTGGATCACCTATATATACACATCCTTCCCTATTAGGAGTTTGCTTTGAAAATTTTCTTCATCCAAAGCGTACGAATAACGAACTTCAAAGCTTTCTTATCAAAGACGTACGAATAACGAAACAGTAGAAAATTTTCTTCATCCATAGAAATGGTTTGAAATAGTCAGGATTCATTGAGAATTGAATCACCCAGAAACAGTTATCAATCAGTGAAGGAGGGTGGAAAGCATCGCTACTGTGGTTATGGAGTGAGTTCGGGTAGTGGAACGTAATGGTAGACTAGGGGTGGTGGAAATAGGTTGCGGGGGAGTGGGGAGAGGCTGAGAGGGAGTGGGGGAGGGTTACGAAAATAGGGGCTGTGGGTCTAGGGAAAAGGACGTGGGGCATGTGGGGAACGAGGGGGTTGTGGTGAGGGGAAAAACGTGGGTGTGTGGGGAATGATTGTGATACAGGGGAGTGACCAACTCTGATACCAATGTGAAGGACACAAGGGTTTCCTAATGAACAACTTCACTCTGAATCCATAATAAGAAGCATATAATAATAATTGATTGTAAAATTAATAATGATATTACACCAAGCTAGTCTTAGTAAAATTAATTGTAGTGTTTAATGTTAAGTCAGTCTTAGCTTCTGTAAGAAGTCTCAGTCGTAGTTCATATAAGTCCGAGTCTTTAGTTAGTAGAACATGATACATAGTAGATGCACAGAGGATGATGCAGAGTGAAGAAGAGAGGTAGAGAGAACAAACGAGGAGTTGAAGAAGTCTGAGCACAATCTGTGTGTCTGTAAAGTCAGTAGAAGAAGCCATTGGAGCCGAAGCTCATCTTAGTTATTGTATTATGTAACCGCGCACAATGCACCAAAGTTTATTAATATCAAACAATTCATATTTCTAATTTTATGTGTTAAGAATAACATTTTGTTATTCCACATTTATAAATTGTTCTTGAAAGCGTTTTATATCACTGCATGCAACATTTCATGTAGTTTGTGAACTACATGACAAGTCCTTAGAGTTCAATGATGAAGCTTGTGGCGCACAGTATTTTATCATTGCGTTGCACACTGTGGATCCAAGTTTTACCACTGCGTAGTGGATCCAATATATGGTATCAGAGATGGTCGATCAAAAACAAATTTGATCAAGTGTAGGTTCTATCAGAACAATTTTACCAGAGAAGTAACTTTGTTGAAAGGAAATATGGCTTCTACCTTAAATCTTCAACCTCCCACTTTTACAGGAAATAATTATGAGATGTGCTCCTTGACCATGAAGGCGTTGCTCCGAGGTCAAGATGTATGGGATATAGTTGAGAATGGTTGTGTAGAACCAGTAGACCAGGAATCATATAATGTCCTCACACAAGCTGAGAAGGATGTCTTGAAACATCAAAGAAAGAAGGATGGAAAGGTGTTGTTTTACATACACCAAGCCATGTACGAGAGTATACTTCCAAGAGTTTCATCAGCAAAGCAAGCTAAGGAAGCATGGGGCATGTTTGGGCCACGTGGCATCATTTAACTTTCCCTCGATTGTGCCACTTGTCAAAACTCGATTAGACCACGTCTGCCACCTGCCTAGTCAACATGCTGCTGCTCTGCCACGTGTCATGATTCCATGTGTAACACCCTGTTTCCCCCAGTTTGTAAAAATAACTATACTGGCCAAGAAATGTGGAAAACTTAAGAATGTGAATGTGTGATGTGAATGGAACTTGTGAAAAAGTTCGATGAATGTAAATAAGATTATATATATATATATATTGCATGATTGCTGAGAGGGGATATGCTGAAAAAGAGACCACGATGGCTGAAGAAAGGTGGTGGA
Source organism: Picea mariana (assembly GCA_032191745.1). Lineage (NCBI taxonomy): Eukaryota > Viridiplantae > Streptophyta > Pinopsida > Pinales > Pinaceae > Picea > Picea mariana. Next base: position 10,521 of record JASDQU010324145.1, read on the forward strand.
AGGCACCTGGAAAGGTGGCGTTAACTTCCACCGAAACCAATATCGTATTTGGACTTCACTGGCCCTAGGAACCAAGAGAAGATCGCTGGCCCAAAATAATTTACTCGCAGGCTGGTAGGTAGATGGCTCCTCAGGAATTAATGAGAGATGGGGGAAGTGAACCACCCATCCGTAGGAGCCTCAGGTCTGATCACCGTGAGGGAAATTGCGCCACACGCAACCTCGCAAGAGGAAAATGCACGAGGAAAGAGCGAGAAGGGGAATACGCGAGGGAAGGAGGAAGAACTCTGAAGATATGCATAGTGAGTGATAGCAGAGAAGGGGGAGAGTAACCCTCGTTCTCGGTCACTGGCAAACTGAGACACAGTCTCGCAGCATTGTGGTCTCAGCTCGAGGGTGGCTAGTGGTAAATCCATTGGGATTCGTTGAGCCTACGGTTGGGTGGAAACGAGTACCCCTCTCAGTAGTTGCATCACCTCTGGTGTTATTTCTGATAAGTGTTATTTTGAAGTTAATGCCATAATTGCATGTTCAGTTTTATGTGCTTGTAAATAGTTCTGAATAAAAGTGTTTACCTAACGTTCATTTGATAGAATGGATGCGTGTGTATGCTTACATGCCATAGTTTTTTCTGCACAAATGTTTAAGTCTGGGACATGAGTTCGCTCCACCGAGAATCGTCTTATTTTCTTAGTTTCTCGTAATATTCTGGGAAGGCCCCTTGAAAGTACTCTTTTCCTAGAATTACCCCATAAACCTTTTAACCATGCTGAACCTTACCAGAGATTTGATTAAGATTAGGGGTAATTTCCCGAGAACCGTCTGAGGGTTCATGCAATCTGGGTCTGGAACCCTTAAGTAAGAAAGAGTAGCTTTATAAGGTCTCGGGGTCATGGGATCCTGAAGCTTTGAGAGTTTGAACTTTGTGATTCAAGCGTAGAAGAGATAGCGAGATATGATCATTTCGTGTATCGGGGATTCATGGGTTTGGAGTTGGAAGACTGGGCTCTTGGAGTCACGAAGTCCTGAGTCGCGAGATCGCGATGGGATCCTGGACCGTAGATCCCAGGGACCCATCAGAGCTCTATAAGCCATTGATATTAACCTTTACCAAGGCGGGAGAGTGAACTCGACTACGTCCCAAAAGTTTCGAAGACATCGGGATCGTCCATGTTGGAGGACAGGTGGCAGAGATCTATCCATTTCGCATATCGGGGATTTGTAAGTTTGAAGGTGGAAGACCCGACTCTTGGAGTAATGAAGTCTCGAGTTGTGAGATCACGATGTGATCTGGGCTGTTAATCAAAGAGGATAGGTGGCAACGATCTGACCATTTCGTGTATCGGGGATTCGCGAGTTTGGAGGTGGAAGACCTGACTCTTGGAGTCACAAAGTCCTGAGTCGCGAGATCGCGATATGATCCGGGTCGTTGATCAAAGAGGAAGGACAGTCGTGGGATATGGCATCTCGATACATCGCGTATTGGGGGTTCGTGATTTCGGAGGTTGAAAGGATTCGTTTACGACTTCCCGAGTAGCGAAGTGCTGAGAGCCAAGCACGAGAGAACACATGGCAAAATTTCCTGGTGGGGCCTGCATGATTGACGGGTGGACACAAGTCGCCTAGAAAAGGGAGTCAACATTTTGTTGACTTCTCACGTCTCGGGGATTCGTGGGATAAGAGCCTAAGAGTTCAACCCTTGGACTTGCGAAGTCTCGAGTAGCGAGAACGCGAGAAGGATAATAAATATCACTTCTCAGGGGTTCGTGAAGGAGAGGTGCCAAGATTTGATGCTACAACTCGCAAAGCGGCGAGTTGCGAGAAGTGAAAAGAGGAAGTCAACTATTGCTGAATTTGGAATCTCGGGATTTTGGAGAAGAAGAGCATGAGAGCTCGATGCTTCAACCTGTGAGGTTGCGAGTAGCAAAAAGTGTCAAAGAGAAGTCTCGAAGGAATCTGGACCATCCAGCAAGGGAGACGTGTGGTGAGCGGTCAGAGCTTAGGGAAAGTTTCGAAATCCTGTGGACCGTTGGATCCACACTATCAAGGGTCGTTGATCTCCTACACGGATCCCCATACCAGAATTCAAAGATTTGCGTGACTTGAGTTTTTTGGGATCATTGCATCTCGAACCCCCGGGCACCGAAATCCCGAAAGGATCCAAACCGTCGGATCAGGGGAGGCTTATAACCGTTGATCTCCTTTGGAGGGAAACTTGGGAGACTTTGTGGATTTTGGGGATTTGAATGGGAAAGGAAGAAGTCATGCATCAAAATTTCCCGAATCGCAAAGGGTCGGTAAGGTCCTTGCTGATTTAAGCATGGGGTCACAGAATGTGGTCATGAGGACAAGACCCAAACAAGAATCTTGTACTCGCTATTCCTTTCGAGGTTCGGTGCTTCGATGTGTCGGTGTTTGTAGAGTCGAAAGACTCGACACTCTGGTAGTGCTGAGCCGCAAAGAGTTAAAGGACACCATACTTGTTCGTCCTGTGGTCATGACCCACGATCACATGCAGGTGGACATCGCCATTCTACCTTTAAGATTGGAATCATTGTATCGTTGAGTCGTGAAACACAAAAAGGTGCCTGGTTTGTTTGGCCTGTGGTCCTAACCCCCGATCAAAGGGAGGTGAATAG
>JASDQU010324146.1:0-12960 GCA_032191745.1 Picea mariana
CCACTTTTTGATTTGGGGGTTGATTTTGGTGTTTTTTAACCGAAAATATCATATTTTTGGTCTAGAGTTCTCTTTTTGAGGTCACGGTTCTTGTTAAGTTGGTAGCTTTGTTAAAAGGGAAAAGAATAAAAAGGTGAAACATCGATTCTTCACTTGCTTTGCATAGAGAACACCATCTAAAACCCTCTACTTGTTTTCTTTTCATCAAATCCAATGTGGGCACTTTGTTTACAATCATACACCACATAAAGATACGGGATTTTAGAGGACATTTCAAGATCAACCCCGAAGCAATTATTTGTGGAGTTTATTCATGAGAAATGTTCTTCATTATCAAAAATTTGACAGCCATGTATGTGGCTGCAAATACTCCATCATCATACAAGAAAAGTTTGTAGAATAATACAAGAAAAACACTCAACAACTCAGCCTTGTGCCCAACTTTGATATCCAAGCATAAAGCTATGAGAAGTGGTGTTGAAGAATAGAAAGAATGGAGAAGATGGAGATTTTTTTCTTTTGATCAGAAGCTTGATTGGGTATCCATGGTTGTACCTACTTCCTCCTATGATCTTCTACCCTGCCCCTCTCACAATACTGATTATTGGAACCTTTGAAGAAGCCTCTCTTCTCTTTTTAAGAAGAGATTTTCTAACTGCTTGAGTAGTTAGGGTTTTCTTCCTCTCTTGAAATTCTTATACAAGTTTATTCTCAAAACATTCCTTTTAATTAGTGTCTCATTAATTCCTCAATAATGAAATTATATCATCAATATATACATATCTAAAATGGGTCCCTTTCCCTTTTTAATAAAAAAATTTTAAATAAACTTTTATTTTCACAATTTAATTAATTTTTCATTTAAAATAGGACTGTGTTTTGATTTAATGGGAATAATAATCAAATTTTTATCCATGGAAATCATTTCTGATATAATATTCATCGTCTTATCTTTCCAATTATATATGTTATGCCTAAATCCGTCACTCGGATCTCAAGATATGAGCTCGTGAAGTTGAGTGTCACGCACGCCCATTAAAAAATGTTGTTGACTGATATTTTAATTTTTGAGGAAAATGTATCACTTTTAAGCATTTTAAATATATACCACCATATTCTACATCGAAATATCTTTCCAACGATATAAATTTTACGTGATTCTGACATTTGGAGCTCAAGTTATGGTCTCTGCGAGATCAACATTCAGCCACCGTCGATCAAAATTGATGGGCAAATATCATCCCTTGATTTTATTTCTCCTTTTCCTTTGAAAATTTCGACTTTTCTTTGTAAAATATCTATCCCATATGCATGGTATTGTTGGAATATTTACCCTATATAATACTAAGTGTATTATATACTCAATAAGAAACAAAGAGGAGAAGACTATTGAAATTTGATAATTCGACCCCTTGARAAATTGACRAATAAAATAATAATTTTAGAACCCAATCAAYATCCTCGTCRTGCCATGTCATCAATGAKTCATGCCCACGTGTCATCATGGRAATGTTCCACATCATCGCCACATGTCATCACACGGTTTGCTTCCATGTGTCACGATCCTCAGCTTACCATGTGTCATCATTTGATTTGTTTCCRTGTCAYTKCCATGTGTAACCACTTAACATTTGTCATGTGTCACCAAGTAGTTGGTTGCCACATGTCATGACCTCATTCATTTCCATGTGTCATATTCTCATTCACTAGTTTTCATGCCTTGGAATAGCTTTGAGAATTTGGCTAAGTATGGGAGATGGGACAAGAGGGGAGGAGGGAGAGGCGGGTTGKAGGGTTTGCAGGTTCGCGRGGGTGAGGGAAGGGAGGTGAGTGAAGTTAACCATGAATTTTTTKTGAACCCGTCAACTCACCAACCCRTGGTYAGACGAGTGRTCCAAAGAAACTAAGCATAGMAGGGTGGTYGGTCGAACTTGCAAGCATCATAAGAATGGGACATTTGGGAACCTGGGATCCACAATGAGAATAAAAGTTAAGTGATGGTAGAAGTGTAGAACGTGGAAGTTGAAGTGCAATGTGAAGGCTGCGGAAAAGGGAAGGAAAATGTTTGAACCCGCGTACCTGTGAATTTGAAGAAAAATCTAAGTGTTGAGTAGTTTGGAAGAGGGGTGAAGAGAGGAGAGGGTAACACTTAGAAAATTTTCTAACTATGGGTTCAAGAGAAAAGATGATCCAAGATAATCCCAAGTTCCAAGAAATGAAAGGTTCCATTATGGTTCCTAAATATGGACATGGTTCCAAGATGTGGTATGGTTCTATGAAAATGATCATGGTTCCACGAATTCTTATTTCCAAGAAAATTAGCTTTTCCACATGGAAGAAGCATTATTTTATGCTTGAAAACTTCAAACCTGAATATATTAAGCATACGAACTCAAATTTTTGATCTGAAAAGTGTGTGGTGAAGTTGAGACTGAGGGATGCAGAATGAACTTATAAAAGTTCAAAAAAAATATTCATTTGATATCAAGGCTTTTATGAATCCAAGAGCAGGAAAATATAGATGACCAAATTTTGGTCAACAATTGGCTCCAACTGTGAGACAATGACCCATGTGGATTGTTTAGAACAATAGAATCTCAAGACCAGTTGCCTTCTACATTGGGCTATGAAATCATCTTCAAAATGAACTCTTGAAATTCTTCATCGTTCATGGAGTTATCTTCAAACTTCAATATAAAGATTGTCTTATTGTGCAAAACTTGAACTGAGAAATAAAATATGTACATACATAATCTACCTACCCTACCTTAATTGAAAGAAAGGGGCACCTTAGGTTTAGGTAGATTTCCAATGGAGTCATTCAAGCATTGATCTAATTTGTGGAATGAACTCCAAAATTATGAGATATGTTAGGATTTGTACCAATGAGTCAGGGCACTTTCAATATGTATTGGAGAAAAATTATACTAAATATGGTGAAGATTTAATTGTGTTGTTTGGCCAACAATGCTCTGGAACCATAATTCAATAAAATCAATTATTGGTTGCTCAAGAATACTATTTTCTTTGATTGGTTGAGGAGTTTTCAACATAAGAATACATTCATCATTTTCCTTATTTCCAACCACTTCCAAGGTTCTTGATTCATCAAATATATCTTGAAAAGACTCTTCTTTCTTGTAAAGGTGATATTGTTCATCATTCTTCTCAAGATTCATTTCTTCCTTCAATTCTTCTTGCTACAAGTTCTCTTGTGATATTTTATCATCTATTACAAGGCTGCAATCGTCTTGTGTATTTGGTGGAGGCTCTTCAATTTCATTCCCAAATTTGTTGCTTGAAATATCTTCATATGGAGTATATAGGAGGCTGAAATTTTCTTCTTGTAATTCGGAATTTTCATCTTCGTCTTCAGCAACATGACTTGACTTAAAAATTTCATCCACTCTTTAATTAGATTCTTCTTCAAAATTGGACATTTCGTAATCTTGCTTCCACGCGAAAGAGGATGGGTGGGAAGCAACATTTAAAACATCAGCAAAAACATATGAATGCACCTTTGGGATGAACTTTTCTGCAAATGAATCTTCTAACACATCCCATCTAGTAATGGAGTTATGCATTAATGAACTATACCATTCAAGAGCATCCTCTCGTAGATTTTGTAGGAATAATCTATATGTAACATTGTCTTCAGTGAGATTGAAATCATAACATGTACCTTTAAAATTAATCAAGTGTTTCTCTGCATATTCTGAAGCATCCCCAAAGAATGTAGAAAAAATTTCAATAGGAATATTGGGCATTTGAAAGTCTATTTCTGGTAGATTTAAAGGGGTATTATGAAATTGCCTCATTCTTTGAATATTTCTCCCTTTTGTTGAGTCTTACAAAGTCATTGATGGGATTGATGAAGAATATAAAAAAGAATTATGACATGAATGAAACCCTTCATTTTGAATTTTTTTAATGGATTTTCCAGGGAGTTCATTCTCCCGAATCTTTGGTGCTTCTTGTTTCTTTTTGAAATTACAAAAAAAGTGAGCCATGCTTAAAATAAACATAAATTTTCTTGAATCTTCTTCTCGAAACTTTGAGCCATGGAGATTTTTGGTTCCTCAAATATATTGTAAATAAATTGGTCCCCAATATGGTCACCAAAAATGTTGATGCTTGAATCCGTCAGAACCGAAACAAAAACCTCATGAGGACATTAGTCCCCTTCGTTTTTAGAGAGGTGGTTCTCCTCTTTGGCTAAAAGATATATCTTTGAATATCTTGGATTAAGGAGAGTGCTAGGTAGAAAACCACAAATATTTATTGCTTGGATTTATATGAGAATGGTTCTTCAATAACCCAATATGATCTTTATGTGTAGCAAAAGTATTTTTCCAATAAGAAAAGATTGAAGGAGGGTTTCAACATCATAATTAAATTGTGATCAGCATCACACACAATATTCTTAATAGTATATAAACGCATCCATATCTTCTTCATCAAAAATAGGAGAGAATGATTTGATCATCTCAAAGAACTTTAATAGAGTACTGCATTTAGTAATAAAAGATAAATTTATAGGTCAACCTCAAATATATCATACTTAAAACTCAAAGCTACAAGATATAGTCAAGATCAACCCCGGAGCAATTCTTTGTGGAGTTTATTCATGAGAAATGTTCTTCATTACCAAAAATTTGGCAGCCATGTATGTGGCTGCAATTACTCCATCATCATACAAGAAAAGTATGTAGAAGAATACAAGAAAAACACTCAACAACTCAACCTTGTTCCCAACTCTGAGATTCAAGCATAAAGCTATGAGAAGTGGTGTAGAAGAATAGAAAGATTGGAGAATATGGAGATTTATTTCTTTTGATCAGAAGCTTGATTGTGTATCCATGGTTATACATTTTTCCTCCTCTAATCTTATGCCCTGCCCCTCTCACAATACTGATTATTGGAACCTTTGAAGAAGCCTCTCTTCTCTTTTTAAGAAGAGATTTTCTAACTACTTGAGTAGTTAAGGTTTTCTTCCTCTTTTGAAATTCTCGTACAAGTTTCTTCTTGAAACATTCCATTTAGTTAGTGCATCATTAATTCCTCATTAATGAAATTATATCATCAATATATACATATCTAAAATGGGTCCCTTTCCCTTTTTAATAAAAGTTTTTAAATAAACTTTTATTTTCACAATTTAATTAATTTCGCATTTAAAATAGGACTGTGTTTTAATTTTATGGGAATGATAATTAATTTTTTATCCATGAAAATCACTTCTTATGTAATCTTCATTGTCTTATATTTCCAACGATATAAATTTTGTGCAAATCCCTCGCCTGGATCTCAAGAAATGAGCTCGTGAAGTTGAGTTGTCACGTAGGTCCATTAAAAAATGTAGTTGACTGATATTTTAATTTTTGAGAAAAAATATCAATTTTCAGCACTTGAAACCTATACAACCATATTCTACATTGAAATACCTTTCCAACGGTATAAATTTTGTGTGATTCCGACATCCAGAGCTCAATTTATGGCCTCTGCAAGATCAACATTCAACCATCGTCGATTAAAAGTGATGGGCAAATCTCATCCCTTGATTTTATTTATGCTCTTCCTTTGAAAATTTAGACTTTTCTTTGTAAAAAATCTATCCCATATGCATGGGATTGTTGGAATATTTACCGTATATAATACTAAGTGTATTATATATTCAACAAGAAACAAAGAGAAGACTATTGAGACTTGATAATTCGACCCCTTGAGAAATTGATGAATAAAATAATAATTTTAGAACCTAGTCATAATCCTCGTCATGCCATGTCATCAATGAATCATGCCCATGTTTCAGCATGGGAATGGTCCACATCATCGCCACATGTCATCACAGAGTTTTCTTCCATGTGTCATGATCCTCAGCTTACCATGTGTCATCATTTGATTTGCTTCCATGTCACTGCCATGTGTAACCACTTAATACTTTCCATGTGTCGCCACGTGGTTGGTTGCCACATGTCATAACCTCATTCATTTCGATGTGTCATTTTCTCATTCGTTGTTTTTCATGGCTTGGAATAGCTTTGAGAATTTGGCTAAGTATGGGAGATGGGACAAGAGGGGAGGAGGGACAAGCGGGTTGGAGGGTTTGCAGGGTCGTGGGGGTGAGGGAAGGGAGGTGAGTGAAATTAACCATGAAATTTTCATGAACCTTCCAACACGCGGTTGGACGAGTGATCCAAAGAAACTAAGCATATAAGGGAGGTCGGTTAGACTCGCGAGCATCAAAAGAATGGGACATTTGGGAACCCAAGATCCACAATGAAAATAAAAGTTAAGTTATGGTCGAAGTGTAGAATGTGGAAGTTGAAGTGCAATGTGAAGGCCACGGAAAAGGGAAGGCAAATGTTTGAACCCGCGTACCCATGAATTTGAAGAAAAATCTAAGTGTTGAGTAGTGTGGAAGAGGGGTGAAGAGAGGAGAGGGTAACACTTAGAAAATTTTCTAAGTATGGGTTCAAGAGAAAAGGTGATCCAAGATAATCCCAAGTTCCAAGAATGAAAGGTTCCATTTGGTTCTGAAAGATGGACATGGTTCCAAGACGTGGTATGGTTCTATGAAAATTATCATGGTTCCACAAATTCTTATTTCCAAGAAAATTAGCTTTTCTACATGGAAGAAGTGTTATCTTCTTCTTTAAAACTTCAAACCTGGATATCTTGAGCATACGAAGTCGGATTTATGATCTGAAAAATGTGTGATGAAGTTGAGACTAAGGGCTGCAAAATGAACTTATAAAATTTCAAAAAAATGTCTTATTTTGATATCAAGGCTTTTATGAATCCAAGAGCGGGAAAATATAGATGACCAAATTTTGGTCAACACACCTCTATTCACGTCACAGAATAACATTACATCATCCACAAAGAGTAGGTTTGGATCTAAGCGTAGGGGATATTGAGATTCCTTCGAACTCCCCCCCTTGATTTTTCATCTTCCATAGCTCTATTGAGGCCTTCAACGACTAGAAGGAAAATGAGTGGGGATAATGGACATCATTTTCTTAGTCCTCTCTCTGCATGAAAAAAAGGGGATGTCGATCCATTAATGAGTACTGCAAAGGATGTCATTTTAATACAACTCATCACCCAATTTATGAAGGGAAATTCAAACCCTAGGTGAGTAAGTAGGAGCCTGATATATAGCCAACTTACTCTATCATACGGCTTTGACAAGTCTATCTTCAATATTGATCCTTTAAATTTGTGAGTCTTTATAGTGTGTATGCCTTCCTGCGCCACTCCAATGGCCTCGTGAATCTGTCTTCCTTCTAGGAAGACAATTTTTTCTTTTGATACCAAAGCAGAAAGGATAGACTATATTCTTCTTGCAATCACTTTTTCCACCACTTTATAGATACAGTTGCATGTTGAAATTGGTCTAAAATCATTTAGATATTGTGGGGAATCTAACTTTGGAATCAGGGCTATGAAGGTAGTGTTAAGGGGAGTATGCATATGACCTGCTATGCGGGATTCCTCCACCACTTTCAAAATATCCTTACCAATAAGATTGAAGAAGCCTAAGAAGAATTCCACGGTTCATCCATCTGGTCCAGGTCATTTGTTCTTTTGAAAAATGTGCAAAACTCCCTTCATCTCTTCTTTGGATACCTCCTCCATTAGAGACTTGTTTTCTTCATCATTCACAAAATTTGGAAAGAATTGGGCCAACCTAACAATGTCTGCTATGATAGCCTAGTCATATGCCTGGAAAAGGTTTTGAAAGTGACTCTTCCCAAGGTGGGATAGCCCATTAAAAGAGGAAATCATTCTCCTAGAATTATCAGTAAAAATCCATATGGTATTTGATATTTTCCTACCCTTTGCATATGCCTGGAAGAATTTTGTATTTTCGTCCCCACTTTCTAGCCATATAGCCCACTTTTTTCGGTGCCATACTTCTTCTCTATTTTCCAAGAGTTTTCTTCTTTTATTTTCCAGGATGATTAAAGCCTCTTTTGTTTTAGGAGTGTAGTAACCCCCCCTCCCCCCTTCATGTTCAAATATTGTAACTTCAAAGAGTATTCTACTTATTATTATTATTATTTGAGTCATTTATTTATAGATCAAATCCCCTTTTGTGGATTGATCATGTCGGGCATTGTAATTGACCAAATCCCTTTTTTTGGATTGATCATGTCAGGCATTGTAATTGACCAAATCCCATTTTGTGGATTGGTCAAACCATAAATATAATATGCAAATTGAGAAGTCGTCCCCCAGGCTAATTAAAGTGGTTTTAACCACTAAAAAGACAAGCCGGCCCTGCCTAGTGAAGAGACACCTTTTTCAGCACATGCCAGTTTGTATAAATAAAGGAAGCCAACGCCTCATTATCACACTCACTCATTCAATCATCCAGTCCACAAGTTTGGTAGTTGCAGTTGGGACAAGAAGGAAGAGAGAGGCGCATTTCTCAGTGTTCGATATTCTCTAGTGTTTTGGTTTATTTTCTTAGCATTGTATTGGCTATCTATATTAAGGAATTTTTTGCTGAGTTTTCTCCCCCATGAGGGTTTCCCAGGATAAATGTTGTGTACCTTGTGATTGTGTTTCTCTCAGTGATCCTACCTATGCTATTGTTATCTAGTAAATTGATAAGAAACCTAATAATAGCTCAAAACTTAACATGGTTTCAGAGCTAATCTAAAGAGAGCATCTTTCATTGGATAAAGAAAAACATCGATGTTGTCGTACAATAAAATTAGGGCTTTTGTTGGAAAGGAATTTTTGCCTAAAAACCATATAGAAAAGCGTGCCCTACCCTAGTGAAGATTTTGGAATCTTGAGCACACCTTTTCAGTGGATAGAGCCTATGGAAATTCAAACCCTAGTTTTGACTGGTACTAGAAAACCAGAAGTACAAAAAAACTAGAAAACCAAAACCAGAAGTACTAGGAAACCAGAACCAATACCAGAAATACTAGTCCAAATTTCCGCAAGCTCAGTTTCAAGGGGTGAAATTTGAAATTTCAGAAATCTGAGTGCACCAGCTTACTCACCTTAGCTCAGCTCATCTAGTCCCTAGATCAAAATCTCAAAATTTGAATTTTGAAAAATTAGGGTTTCCTCATAAAACCCTAAGTTACAGTTGTAATTGCAATTGCAGTTTCATAATCAGTTGCAGTATCAATTGCAGTTGCAGTATCAATTGTAGTTGTAGTATCAATTGAAGTATCAGCGACAGTACCAGTTGCATTCAACCTTGAAGTTTTAAAAGGGTTGGTAATTATTACTATTGCTACCAGATGGTGCCAGTACCTGCAAATGTTATCAGAGGTATATACTCACATATGTTTAAATTGTTAAGATTTAAAGGGTATTTACAGGAGAAGGGATCTATTGCCATATATCCAGGAGGATCTCAATATCCAACACATTCAGAGGAATAATGCAACCTAGGTTTGATTATTTTGATATGCATCTATTTGTTATGACATTATTTTGATCTAGGTTGCTTATTGAAGCTATGACCATCATACTAAACTTTGGTCAAAATTAAATTCAAGGTATTAGATGTTGAGATCATAGATTTTATTCTCTAACCCAACTTTATGTCAAAATAGCATATTGTCTTAGTACGGAAGACGGGTTAAAGAAATCACTTTTCATCTTGAGTGAAGGAGACTTGGAAGAAAAGCAACACACTCATTCTTGAGGACAAGACTCCAGGTTCCATGTGTGATTAATTAAGTGGATAAGATTCAAAGCTTCACATGACAAATTTGATAACTACCCCATTACAAGTAAACGCTATAGTTGAGGTAATAGTCTTTGAAAAGTATTATGCTTGGTAACATGTGATCATATTGAAATAAATGCTTAATGTAATCATTTACCAGATGCAACTAACATCTCCTCTAGGAGAAACTTCTTGTGTTGGTTCCAGGTTACCATGGATAAATGTTTCATCACAACACTAGAAGAGTGTTAACCTCATTTTGTATTGTATTTCTTACTTTTGATCTTTGTTTCAGACATGTCATAAGTGATAGATCTAAAGGAGCTAATGTGACGATTATTCGTGCTATTTTTTTATATGATCAAAGGAGTATTATTCTTCCCTATTGTTTTGTTGACCTTGTTTCAGGTCACTGGTGATAACCCTGAGGAAGCTATAGTGAAGGTTGTAGAAGGAAACAGATTAGATGAGACATGAAAAAGACTATGTACATGATCATATGCATCCATGTACCAAAGAAGATGAAGAAGAAGCTATCTTTTGAGATCCAGAGTATCTCATATGGAGATTTATTATAAGGATAAGAAGGCTCCAAATATGACCGAACATTAGAACAAGAACTCACAGTAGACTTGTTCAAAAGATAATGAAGCCACCTTGACAGGAAGCAAAATTCACTTGAAGTCTGACTCAGCTTTTCATATTTAGACTTGGTATTCAACATCAAGTATACCCCATAAGAGATGATGAAGTCCTTGTAGACTCAGAATAAATCGAGAGTAATCCTGATCTCAAAAAGGATCAAGTGAAGAGATAACTTCCAGGACTGGGAGACAGATTCCATGAGAAGACTAGACTGTAGCTTCAGAAACTTCTAGGAGATATGAAATCTCTTGGCAAGATTCCCTTGTTTCAGTGATAGAGAAGGAATCCAATCAGAAAGAATAGGATATGGATTCTTCTGTGAGACTAGAAAAGAAGTCAGTATTGACTTCCAAAATTGATCTAAACAGATCAAGCATGTTGCAGATGTATAAATCTTGATGTGTGTTCAGAGGATTCTCCCATCAAGAGGGAGAAGACTATGACGAGACACTTACTTCAGTAATTGAAGAAATAGTTCCAGTATTCATGAAGACAACCAAAACAACCATGATTCATACATAGTATGACATGCAGGAGGAGAAATCCCCATATTTAAAATTGAGTGGCAGTTGGTGCAGTGCATTAGTTGGGTCATGGAGACATGACTACAATAAAAGATAGAGTTGCCACCATGAAATAAGAAGAGATATCTTCAGTATCAATTATTGAGCCACTCTCAGTTTCAGATGATTTTTTGTCGTGATGAAGTAAAGGAGTTACTCTCAGATTTCAGTAATCATAGTGAGAATGGAGCAACCATTCTTAGCTTCAGAGAATCTGCAAGTGCAGATTCCCAGTTCCATAAGGAACAATTGCAGAAAGAGGATAGGAAATACTCTCAGGCAGTGAGACAGATAGTGCTTTGCATAAAACACATAGAGCTAGCACATGATTGTGCAGGTTGAGTTGCAGCTGAGAAAGTATACCAGGTTGGTACAAAATGATGTGAAAATTTTATTTGAAGTTGAAGACAGAAAGACTCAGGTCTACATGTTGAAGAAGGCTATGTACAAGTTGAAGCAAACTACTAGATCTTGATATGGAAAAAATGACAATTTCCTAACGAGCTTGGGCTTTACCAAGAGTAAAGTTGATTCTAACCTTCACCTCAAGGTTATGAATGATGAGCCAGTGATGTTGCTACTATATGTAGATGATGTATTCTTAACAAAGATGAAGAAAAGATCATCACAGATTGCAGAAGAAGCTCACTACAGAGTTTGATGAAAGACCTAATGCATTATCTCTTAGGTCTTGAAGTTTGGCAAAACCTAGAGAATATCTTCCTTAACAAAGGTAAGTATGCAGTTGAAATAATGAAGAGGTTTGACATGTTGAAATTTAAATCCATGTACACACCCATGGAAACGAAGTTGAAGCTCCTAGTAGATACCTCGTCAAAATTGGTTCATGCTACTATGTACAGACACATTATTGGTTCGGTGATATATCTGACGAATACCAGGCTAGATATATGTTTTGATTTGAGTCAGTGTCTGGTAGAACCCAGACATGTTCACCTTGATGATGAAAAAAATGTGATGAGATACCTTAAGGGTATGTTGGATTTTGGTCTTAGTTATAATGGAGATCATGACTTCATGTTGTATGGATATACTGATTCAGATTGAGCTAGAAGTGTTTCTGATAGAAAGAGCACTTCGGGATGTTGTTTCAGTATGGGTTCAACCATGACTTCATGGTAGAGTAGGGAGAAATTCAACATTGCTCTGAGCACGGTAGAAGTTGAATACATTGTTTCATGTTCCGCCAGTTGTGAAGTCGTATGGCTTCGAATGTGGTTGACATATCTATCAAATCTAGAGATGGAAGTCACTGTGATCCTATGCAATAACCAGAGTTGTATAGAGATGATGTTTTACATGATGAGTCGAAGAACATAGAGATTTGGTATCACTTCATTTTTGATATGTTGCAGAGAGGAACCATAAAGCTCCATTATGTTGGCATGGATGAACAGGTTACTGATGTGTTGACCAAGCCTCTATCTCGTGTAAGGTTTAAGAAATTTCGAGACAAGCTTGGTATAGTCCGAAAGGACCTCCCTCGAAAGGGGGAGTGGTGTTGATGATACTATGGTATCCTGACCAATAGCGGGTAGCTCAGTTAGGATTTTATATCCTAGGGAACTGATCATCCCTGGACAGATCCTGAAGGTCTATAAGCATGGGTTGTCAGAGTACTTGTGCATGTATATGCTAGCTTTGGTCAGTAGTGGTAGCTCCATTAGGATTTTATATCCTAGGGAATATTTTGATTCCTAGGAATATCCTTTGGATCTGTCAGAGTACAACAAGATGTTGTGATGCCAGCCTAGTGCTGAATATTTCCATCTTGGTATTGATGTTGTTGATGCCAGCCTAGTGATGAAGATTTCTAGCTTCGTGCCGATGTTGTTGATGCCAGCCTAGTGCTGAATATTTCCATCTTCGTGTTGATGTTGTTGAAGCTAGCCTCGTGTTGAAGATTTCCAACTTCGTGTTGATGTTGTTGATGACAACCTCGTGCTAAATATTTCCAACTTCATGCTCATGTTGTTGATGCCAACCTCGTGCTGAATATTTCTAGCTTCGTGGCGATGTTGCTGTGAT
>JASDQU010324148.1:0-12960 GCA_032191745.1 Picea mariana
GAGAAAGATGGGAAGAGAAAGAGAGTGAGAGTGAGACTAAGAAAAGGAGAGAGAGAGAGAGAGAGAGAGAGAGAGAGAGAGAGGCATGGCCAGAAAAGATCTAGGTCTAGTTATAGGTCTTGACATGCCTTGCCTTCCAATGTACAAAACCTCCTAGTGTGTGAGAGTGTGAGAGGGAGAGAGAGGAATATAAAGAGAGGAGTTAGAGAGTGAGTGTGTTAGAGTGTGGGAGGGAGAGAGAGGAAGCCAAAGAGGGGGGATAGAAAGTGTGTGTATGTGTGAGTGTGGGAGGGAGAGAGAGGAAGAGAAAGAGGGGAGGTAGAGAATGAGTGTGTTAGAGTGTGGGAGGGAGAGAGAGGAAGAAGTAGAGGGGGGGTTATAAAGTGTGTGTGTGACAGTGTGGGAGGGAGAGAGTGATCTAGGTGGATATTTGTGAACACCCACCTATTCCAACTGGATCCTCTTGGCAATTTGTAGTTCAACACATTCTTTTGTTCTTATTTGTAATTGTGGGTTATACACTTTCGGGGCTGTCTAAATCCCTACACATAATCTAGGTGGATATTGGTGGCTTCCCACCTAATCCAACTGGCTTCTTTTGCAAGTTTGCATGTCAGTACATCTTTCTGGAATTCCAGGGCCGTTTTGGGGCCCTAAAGAGTGTTTTTTTGGCTTTTAATAGTCAAACTATAAATGGGGTTAGACTTTGATTGCATAATGTGTATTTATTGAAAATACCTTTCCAACGGGCTATCACATGCCTAAAATGGAGGTTGTATGCAAAAGTTATGATCCCAGCAAGTTGAGGTACCAACTTACTAATCGGGGCCCATGTAGCTTCTGGCGTTTCATCTCCTACGGTTAGGTTTTTGGATGTCTGGGGTTTTAAAATTCATGAGTACTTTTAAAAATGCCTCTAGAGCCTCATTGTGATCATTTTTTTCAGACGGATGCACGTAACAACCATATCTCTTCTCAGAGACAACTACCACCATTCGAGAAAGTTTCAACCTATTTTATTTATTCAATAGAAGTTGTTGTTCACTAGATATATGTTGTTGTTCTCTGTATCTTTATGTTATGGTATTCAATTTGTTATTCATTTCAATCCACTCATAAATATGGATCAGTGGTATCATAGAGGTCTACTCTTCATTTGTTTTTGTTTTTCCATGTCCCGGACCAGATCTGGGTACAAGAAGTTAGGACTTGAACCAGTCGAGCCTTTGCAAGATCGACCATGTTGAAACTGAGCACAACTCTTGGGATATGAGTCAAGAAATATGATGGAACAGGAGATCCTTTTAAAAAAATTCTTGAGGAATCGCTTCTGTGAAAAAGGAATGAGATGATGGGAAACTTGCACATATCCTTCTGTAGTTTCCCGCAACAGACGCATCTTCATCAAGAGGCCATGCAACCCCCTTCACGGTACAAGTAAATTTTGATATTACATTATTTGAAGGAATGATAGATGCAGATGTTGTAGATAAATGGATGAATCTGCTCGAAGGGTATTTTTTGGTCCACAATTTTTCTGATAAGGAAAATATTATTTTTTCACTCCTCAAGGTTGTCCCTCATGTTAAGGACTAGTGGGATACATACTCTGAGAAAAGGGCCACAGAAGAACTTGCAATATTTGCGGTCACCTCCACCTGAGATTCCTTTAGGGATGGCATTAAAGAACAATACTACCCTGTTGGAAGTTATAAGGACCAATACACAACATGGACCATGCTGCATTAAGAAAGGGAATAGATAATACCTGATTTCACCAATATTTTCCATACTTTACAGACAAAAATGGTTATCAAAGACTCTAAATGAAATCTAGTGCTCAAATATTATGACTGTTTTCCCATATACATCCAAAAAAAATGGAATTTCTAGACATCACATCGTCAGGTGGGGCTTATAGATATGCTCTCAAGATCAAGCATAATTTTAAGAAGAAGTGGCGAGAGTTTGGATCTACAAATTCGTCATAGTTGAAGCAGGTAAAATGTGTCCCCAACCCAAAAAACAAGGGACAAAGAAAAGATGGCTGCTCTCAGGACAACCAGTCCAAGTCACAACCCAAGAAGGGTAATGATAAGTCGAAGAAGGACAAGGGAAATTGGTGTGATTACTATAAAATCCCTTTCTACAACAACGAAGAATGTCGCTCCAAGAAGTCACTGGTGGGCAACCTGAAAGATTCTGAGTTAGAGGTAGAGTCTATCTCTGAAAAAAATCTAGAAAGTGGAAAGTGGATCATCAATGTTGAACCCAGTGCGACTATCACTACCACCAAATTCCATCCAAGGGAACCAAAAGAAGCAAAGGAAGGGGAAAACCTCTTTCACTCACATATGTGGGTATAGGTGACTCCACTCCATTTTTTTTCGATAGCAACAGTCAGAAGAACCTTATTTCAACAAAGGTCATCAAGCGGTTGGACCTACCGATAACACCACACACTCAAACCTACACCATTGGTTGGCTTCGCCAGGAACAATATCTTCACGTTATCCAACAATATCATTTTCCCTAAAACATCAATCCTTTCAAAGATGAGCTATTGTGTGATATTTCTCCCCTTGAAGTTTGTGATGTTATTTAGGCCAGACATATTTGTGGAAGAGACATGTTGTGTATGAGTCTAGACCCCACAGTGTTATTATTACTTATGGTAGACAATTGTACAGGATACGAGAGGTAGCGTTGCCTATCGCTATTTATTTAATCTTTTCTAAAAACATAAGTAAGGTCATTTCAAAGACCGAGAAGTTCGTCTTCTTTATGATCTTTTCTCGCAGTAAGAAAAAGGTTTCTTCCACAACCATGACCTCTACATAGAGCCTCTCTATGCAACATAAGTAAGTGGATGGGGTCGTGGAAGAGTACTTAGATATCTTCTCTTCACCCACCGAGGTACCGATGCATTGCCAAGTCAAGAATCATATTTATCTAACCCTCGATGCATCGCTACCTAATGGACCATTTTATTGTTGCTCGCTAATGGAAAATGATGAAATCAAGCACTAGATCCAAGAGATGATTCAAAAGGGGAAAATCTGACCTAGATCCTACCCTTGCAGAAGCCCGCTTATGTTGGTGTAGAATAAATATGGGACCTGGTGGCTCTTCATTGATTAAAGAGCATTAAACAAAATCACAGTCAAGAACTGGTACCCAATTCCATGAATTGATGACCTTCTTGACCAATTCAAGGGGGGAAATTTCTTCAACAACATTGACCTAAATTCTGGCTACCACCAGGTTCCCATCGAGCCAACTAATTTATGGAAGACAACCTTCAAATCTAAAGAAGGTATCTTCAAATGACTAGTCATTCCCTTTGGCTTAAAAAATGCACAATCAAGTTTCATGAGATTGATGGATGATGTATTCATACCCTTCACCAAATCTTTTGTGGTGGTATATCTGGATGACATCCTCATCTTCATCATAACTTAGGAGGAGGACATGCAACATATTCAATAGGTTTTGGGCATTGTGCGACAACATAAGCTATATGCCAACTTGGAAAAATGCTTCTTTGGCATGAACAGGGTCCAATACTTGGGCTACATTGTTGATGAGGATGGGGTACATGTGGATCCAACTAAGATCCATGTAATTCATGACTGGAAAACTCCAACCACACTAACCAAGCTTCATAGATTATTGGGACTTGCAAACTTTTTCTAAATGTTCGTATTGGTATTCTCCCATATTGCATGGACCCTAATCCAAGTAACCAAGGGAGGTGGCAAGGAAAAGTTCACATGGGATCAACCATAACAAAAATCATTTGATTATATGAAGCATCGCTTGTGCTCATCTCTAGTACTCTCATTTTCCAATATGCAAAAATCATTCGAGATTGAGACTAATGCCTTTGACTATGTTGTAGGCGCATTTCTCACTCAACATGGTCATCCAGTAGCATACCATAGTGATACACTCTCATATACTATCTGGAAATACCCCAACTATGACAAATAAATGTATTCCATTGTGCAAGCCTGCCATCAATGAAAATATTACATTCTGGGAAAGGAGACAATCATCCACTTTGATCACAATCCTCTACAATTCATAGAGGCACAAGGGAAGTTGCAGAATGACCACCATAAAAAATGTTCCACATACCTACAAAAGTTCCATCTCAACATCAAGTATAAAATGGGGAGAAAAAATTGTGTTGTTGACTGCCTTAGTCACTCTCCCTTTTTTTCACTCACCACAATTATCCATTCTTGTGGGCATGGGGCATCTGAGTGGCCCCAACTTTATCAGCGTGACTTTGACTTCACCACCACCTATCATGTCTTGGGTACATGAGCGAATGTCACCGATTTTCACATCCAGGATGGACTATTATTCCATGTGGTTGACCTCTGTGTTCCCACAAGAGAGCGTGAAAATATGATTTGGGAGGCTCACTACAATCGTATGGTAGGACATTTTTGTGTGGAGAAAATTGTTGTCATTCTACAAAAAACAATTTATTGGCCAAAAATTTGACATGATTTTAGCAAGTATATCAGATCTTGCACTTCTTGTGCCATTGCAAAGCCAACCATCAAAAAGCAATTCTTATACACCCCTCTTCCTACTCCTGAGAGGCCTTCAGAATCCATTTAGATGGATTATATGTCTTCCTTACATCCACTAAGCACGACAATGATTGTGTATTTGTGGTGTTTGATCATTTTTCGAAGATGACCATTATGATAGCCTGCAAGAAGAGAATCACAACGACAGATACTGCTAAGATATTCTTTGAATGAGTGTGGATCCATTTTAGGTTACCACAGACCATCACCTCATATTAGGACAAAAGGTTCCTCAACACATTTTGGTCGATTCTCTGGTCACTGTTGGACACCAAGATCACTAAATTCATTTCTTTCCACCCCCAAACATATGGCCAAATAGAGGTCGTAAATTAGATGATTGTGCACATCCTACACATGTACAACTCCAAGCATCTACGTACATGGGATGAGATTATTCCCTATGTTCATGAGAATTACAATAGGGATCTCCATAGTTCCACTGGCCAAATCCCATTTTAGGTGGGGCTAGGATTCCATCCCTTGGGTCCCATTGATGTTGTGCTACCTCTTGCAACCATAGTAAAATAATGTTCGCATGTTTAGTCTGTTACACATCAACATTACTCACTTTGATAAGTGTCGCAAGTGTCACATGTTCCTCACAAGTGTCGCAAGTGTCAAGCAAATCATACTACCATGATGCCTATGTCATACTTATAATGACATTAAGAAGACACTTAAAATGACTCAAACACTTGATTTGAAGGAAGAGGAATGGTTAACTGAAGTTAAGTACCTCTTGCCACCTGAAAGAATCATTGAATCTAGGTTTTTAGAAGAGATCGCTCCCCTATATGTTTCTTAGGAGCGCTGGTGCTCCCCTATAAGGTGTCGGGGAGCGTTATTACACCAAACAACCTTGCAAGAGGAGCGCTATGGATTTCAAGAGTGCTAGCACCCCCTTAAAGCCTACTAGGGAGTGCTATAGCGCTTTGATGGCCCTTTTGAGGGAGCGCTGCCTATTCTAGGCAAGAGTCGGTCTGTTGAGGAGAATAAGGGGAAGATCTTTCAATCTTGGAAGGCAGTTGCATTCGAATTCCTGGTTCAGCCATGATCTTAGGGAAGATCCCTGACTCAAGGAGGAAAATACTCAACTTACCCTAAAGATACCTCAAGAGGTTAGGCCTCTCTAAACCTATATAAGAAGGCTCTATGATGGTGGAAAGGAGGAAGAATTGGAAGCATGAAACCTATGATCTCATAGGAAACATACAGTGAACTGGGGGAAAGTAATCAGTAAATTTGTTGTCGTCTGGATCATGGATCTTTTGAGCAAGGTTTAGACAAACGGGACTTGATGAAGCTGTTGCATTCGCATCTATGGTTGTAAGTTACTTCTGTCATTGTTCTCATTAATATGACACGCTTGGCCTGTTTTTTCTAGTTTGTGTTTAATCTCACATGAACTTGTCTCTGATAGATAGGTCTATTTCAAGATAATATCAACAGAATAGGAAGTGGTTGTACTATTGTTTTTCTACAGGGCTCATCGAGGAGCGAAAGATTGGATCTCAACTCGGAGCGTGCAGGGACAAACGCCAGTAAAAGGTACTTCTTTTCTCCTTCCTCCTCATGCATTAGTTTGTATAGATCTGAAAGGAAGTCAGTGTCCACGTTAACCATCTTCTGTCTTAAGAGTTAAGAGTCTAGCTCTCAAGAGGAGATCTACCTGTTCTTAGAGATATTTTCCTTCAACAGAAACTGGAGACTCCAGCTATTCCAGCTAAACTTCCTTCTGATATTCAAAAATTCAACGGAAATTCTGGAGAAGACCCAAACAACCATGTGATGACTTTCCATTTGTGGTGTTCATCGAACTCCCTCATGGACGATTCTATAGGTTTGCTTCTTTTCCAATGAACGCTTATGGGTTCTGCATTAAAGTGGTATATTGAACTACCACGTGCTTCTTTTCACGACTTCAACTCCCTTTCCATGTCCTTCCTCACACACTTCCAACTACCCATTCGATACAAGACGGGTACCGAACTATTGACCTCCCTTCGTCAGACAACCTTCGTACATATCTCTAATCATATTCATGAATGGATATGACAATGAAGGTTAATCAAAGAGGTCATTCCTGACCAATTATTAGCAGAATGGTTCACCAAATCACTATTACCCCAGATTGCTCATGATGTTTCTATGGGTGGTCTAGTCACCGAGGAAGAAGCTATTGCTCAAGATCAGTAGTTAGATTTGGTTTATTCACAATCTGGTACTCTGTACGAATTGATACCAAATGCTACCCATGCCACTAATGATCCATCCAAACCATCATCTACCTCACACACGGATGGAGTTATTGGCTCCGTCAAAACCCAATCTACTTCCCAGTCGACTGGAACAACCCAGTGGTCCGCTTCGACGTCTGCTCCCAGTTAGACTGCACCCTCTTCTACCTCCCCTCAAACTCAGGTCTATGAGGTGAATACGGTCCAATTGACCCCTTCACAACAATCTGGAGGCAAGAAGAAAGAAAGAAATAAATCGAAGAAAAACAACAACAATGAACAACCAAAAAATCAACCTCAAATCCATGCTGCCGGAAAACAACCACAACAGAAACCGAAATTCCCATGTCTCATTTGTGGCGATGATCACTACACCCGAGACTGTCCACATCGCGATGAAGTGGCCAAAATTTTTAATGGAAATTCACAACCCGCTGTGCTTACCCAGCCTTTTCCACAGCAGCAATATTTGGTTGCTCAAACCCCCACTCCAGGGGGCAGTGCCAACCAATCCCATGATGAGGCCTCGACAATTGCCCACATTTACATGTTTAATGGGATTAATCTGACCACTCACACTATGACATATGACACACAGATTAAACCTGATAAGCCGAAGCCCACTAACGGTTCCTTACCAGACGCATTACCATCTTCCATTAGTCCTCCATCTGCTAGACCTCCATCCAGGCCACTTCAGATCGAGAAACCTTCGTTTGACTCCATCTTACGCCGTCCTAAGAGCACTATCCGGAAATCTACCTTTAATACTAGTTCACGGGCTGCCCAAAACTACAACATCGTTGAAGATTTGGCTCAAGCACCGTGTGCTATGTCTGCTTTCGAAGTTCTACAACACCATCCCAGCCAACGTAGAATTCTCTTAGCTTCCATCGGTGTTTTCAATACCGAATCATCTAATAACCTCACGTTTAATCTGGATGATCATCAACCTCGACTCTCCCACCAACTAGCTTTTCAAATGGATGTTGTTGTTCACAATCAACAAATCCACCGAACTATCTTAGATGAGGGAGCCTCTACTTGTGTCATGTCCTTGTCTTGTTGGAAAGGCTTAAAATCACCTTCCCTTAACAAATACCCTACGATGTTACATGCTTTTGATGGGTGAGGTTTTCATCCTCATGGACTTTTACAATCCTTAGCCATTTAGTTGGGTGGCAAAACTGTTACTGTTGATGTCGAGGTGGTCGATTCCCCCCTCGATTACAACCTACTACTCGGGAGAAGTTGGTTCTACACTATGACTATCGTCGCCTCGTTGGTGTTTCGATGTGTACAATTCCCCCATCAAGGCAAAATTGTCACTATCGACCAACTAGATTTCTGTATACCCGACGCTCGTGCCCCTGTCACCAACAACATTCCTTTTTTGGGAGACCACAAAGTTACGTATGAAAGCATTGGTTTTGGCTTGTTGAAAGATTCTAGCCTTATGGATACCTTCCCTACACCACTTCCACCCACCACACATCACATTGCCACCATCAATATGATTTTGACTATGGCTTATCAATCTTTGGAGTCATCCGACCCTTGGATTGTACCTAGTCCTATGTAATTCGATGTACTAGGTGACACCATGCCACTTAGTCCAGCCAAGGCTGCATACGTCGCTATTCAATCATCCTCTCTCTCTCCGGACAACCCACATTTATTGGCACCTGATGCCTACTCGATGCCATCATGGTTGGATTCCCTATCATCTGCAATCGATTACATTTCCCAAATTTTTCCTTCCGACGAATCTATAATGGAAATGATTAGTATTGACGATGTACCTTGGGATGATAACCATCATCGATCCTCTTTTATTCCGCCTCTAGAAGAAATTCACAAAGACATACACTCTGTCTTCCCTCCTGATGTTACCAATTCTCCACAATCTCCCATCCTCACACAAGATACTCTTTCTGAGGGGAATTTAGGTAATATCTCTACTACGATCGTTATTGATATTTCGATCAAAGAAAGTGTTGTGGAAAACATTAACCTTGGTGCGAATTGCACACCCGAAGAAGTGGTATCTTACACCGCTCTATTTAAAGAATACCACGATGTCTTCTCTTGGAGCTACGAAGAAATGTCGGGGATCGACCCTTCGATCGTCCTGCATGAAATCAAGACTTACCCAGGTGTGAAACCCGTTCGACAGAAACTCCGGCCGGTTCATCCCAAGAAAATTGCAGTTATAAAGCCAGAAGTTGAGAAACTTTTAAAATCTGGCTTTATCTATCCTGTCCCTTTGACAGAATGGGTATCCAACCTTGTTCCGGTTACCAAAAAATAGGGGACCATTCATGTCTGTGTTGATTATCGGGATCTCAATAAGTCTTTCCCAAAGGACAACTACCGTACGCCCTTCATCGACCAGATCATTGATAATTACGCTGGAAGCGTAATCTTCTCTTTCATGGATGGTTTCTTCTGGTATAAACAGATTGAAATTTTACCTGCTGATCTACACAAGACAACCTTTATCTGCCTATGGGGAACTTTCACCTATCGAAAGATACCTTTTGGTCTCAAAAATGCTGGTGCTACTTTCCAGCGGGCCATGTCATACGCTTTCCATGATATCAAGCATATTGCAGAACCTTACCTCGATGACTTACCTACCCACTCATCCAATCGATTAGATCACGTTGATCACTTATGGGATATTTTTCTTTGATGTTGGTTTTACCGTATCCGATTGAACCCACATAAGTGTATTTTTGCTGTCGAATCCAGTCGACTCCTCAGTTTTTTTGTCTCTAAAGACTGGATTCGGGTGGATACCTTAAATATTAAGGCTATTCCTTACCCCCACCTACTAGTTTGACTCAACTCCAAAGTTTGCAAGTAAAAGCAAACTTCCTTCGCCATTTCATTTGTAACTAAGCTGAGATAACTAAAGGATTCATGCGATTGTTGTAGAAAAACACCCCTTTCATCTGGGATGACATTGCCCAACAATCATTTGACGCTCTCAAGCATGCCTTGACCCACGCACCTTTGTTGCATCCTCCAGAGTATACAAAGGACTACATCCTTTACTTAGCTGCCTCCACTTCCACTATTGCAATGGTGTTAGTTCAAGAGGACCCCAACGGTGAGGAACATGTGATCTATTACTTGAGCAAGAGTCTATCTGGACCCGAACTCCAATATTC
The DNA here is from genome assembly GCA_032191745.1 of Picea mariana. Lineage (NCBI taxonomy): Eukaryota > Viridiplantae > Streptophyta > Pinopsida > Pinales > Pinaceae > Picea > Picea mariana. The sequence continues at coordinate 10,024 of JASDQU010324148.1, forward strand.
ACATGTAGAGAAACTGGCTCTGGCAGCCGTCATCGTTGTCCAGATATTTCGCCATTACATATTACTACGCACCACCACTATGATTGCGGACTCAAACCCCATGTACCATGTCTTGACGCATCAAGTGCTCGGGGGAAAATACTCTAAATGGATCGTCCTGCCTCAGGAATTTGATCTTGAATTTGCGAAGTCCAAAGCCAAAAAGTCCTTGGTGTTTGCAGAGCTTATCTACAATCTTCCCCATGCTGATGAAGATATCGAACCTATAGATTCTCTCCCTAACGAAACTCTTTTCCTCATTAGCACCTCTGATCCTTGGTATGGAGACATCCTCCTTTATCTCCAAACCCAACGCTTTCAACCTAACACTTCCTGTGAAGAGTTTCGACGTATTCGCCACCATTCTCGACGTTATCTTATCGTCGGTGAAACCTTGTCTCATTGTGGTATTGATACTATCCTTTGACAATGTTTGATTCATGCAAAGGCTGAATGCATTCTGAATTACTATCACCTTGGAGCCTATGGCGGTCACCTTTCTGGGATGGCTACAGCCCAAAAAATTCTACGTGCCGACTATTTTTGGCCCTCGATTTTCAAAGATTGTATTGAGGTAGTCAAAAAATGCCCACCCTACCAAATTTTTAATAACAAGGCACGCACCCACCCTACTATGCTGCACCCCATTATCACCATTGGCCCCTTTTCCAAGTGGGGTATCGATTTCATGCAATGTAAGCCTACCTCAGCCGGGGGGCACAGTTATATAATCGTTGTCGTCGTCTACTTTACAAAATGGGTTGAGGCCACGCCTACCTTTCTGAACGATGGTCGTACCGCAACTCTCTTTTTTTTCAACCACATCATAACTCGTTTTGGTGTACCATGCACCATTGTCACTGATCACGGTTCACATTTTAAGAACCAGATGATGAGTGAATTGCGTGCCAAGTTGGGTTTTCGCCATGAAAACTCATCCCCATACTACCCTCAGGCCAACAGACAAGTTGAAGCCATCAACAAGGTCCTCGAAACCATGATTCAATGCATGGTAGGGGCAAATAAGACATCCTGGCATCTACAACTTTTCTCCGCTCTCTGGGCTTACCATACTTCCGTGAAAACCCCAACTGGGTTCACTCCTTTCCAGTTAGTGTATGGCATCGAAGTTGTTTTACCAATCGTGTGTGAGATTCCATATCTGAAACTTAAAGTAGAACTCCTACCCCATACTCCTGCCAAAGAAGAACGCTTNGATCTATAACCAAGCTCATGACAAACTAGGGACAGGTAAGTTAGAACCTCTATGGCACGACCCTTACATTGTGAAACGTGTTCTACACAGAGGTGCCTACGAGCTAGTTGATTATGATGGAATCTCCCTAGGAGAGCCCCGGAACGGGCTTTACCTTAAAAAGTACTACTCCTAGATCACCTAGCATGTGTACTTTGTACATTATTGTATTTTTAGTTTGGTGTGTCTATTTCTTTCGCGTGCTCGAGTTTTACCTTTTCCACTCATAACTGTGCCTTGTGTTTTCATGCGCAGATGATGTCTTACTTTCCTATCTTTGTCGGGTTGGCGGATGGTGCTAGTCGACACACCTAGAACATTGCTTCGACAGCATGGGTCATTTACCAATATGACGAGGTGGTGAGTTCAAGAGGTATTTGCTTAGGACCAGCAACTAATAACATGGCAGAATATCACATTGTCATCGGACTTTTGACCCAAGCCTTCTCCCTAGGTATCTCTCGTATCATTGTTAACCTAGACTCCCAACTCGTGGTTTGTCAACTTAATCGTATCTACGCTATTCGTAATCATATCCTACTACGTCTCCACCTACAAGTTCATTGTCTTGAACGAATGTTTGATTACATCAAATACAAACATATTCCAAGAGGACTCAACAATGTTTCAGATTCGTTAGCCAATTACATCATGGATCGGTATCTCGCCCATAGATAAGGTTTCATGAAGGAAAACAAATTGTACATCATATGTAAATTAAAACACATCACATTAAAGACATCATCATTTACAAATCTTCTGGCACTGTAAAAACTTGAAACTGTATATATATACATAACGTGACTGAAAATGTTTTGATTACATCAAAAAAGTATTTGGAAGAGAAAATTTTTGGGTTTTTACACCCATACAACATCGTCTGACAAGTCATACAAAATATACAATAACCAGAGAGACTCTAATCTCTCTGCACTACATTATTCTAAGAGTAACATATCATTGCACGCATTACTCGTCTCAGTAGAGAATTAACATTCTTGGGCACCCCCACAGTGTCTCTCTGTAGATGTAAAGGCACTTCTCTCCTCCATAGATGAGGAATGCCCATAGCAAGGCCTTGAAGGTTTCTTTCAACCTCTCAGAGACCTATCACTGGTGCCCCCGGATCTACTGCAACCTGAGCACCCCCGTGACGTCCCGGTACTGGTATCTCAGCCGAATGCACTACTCCCTTGTCTGCATGTTGAAAACAATACACCCATTAAAAACTCTTCTACGTACCCAAAAAAATATACATATGTTAAAAACTTAAAACAAAAAACACTAGACAAGGTGTTGTTTAGTCTCTCACCTGACGCATCCCAATCCTCCCCGACTGGTCGAATCAAATCCATGCTCCCGCGGAAGTCCACCTCGGCATATGGAAAGTCTTCTATCCAAAGATATTGGCATCTCAGCCAAGCGAAGAAGTCACCGGTGAAATGGAACTCTGACTCTGCCACTAGTCTCGGAGACAGACTAGTCCACCATTCCATCCGTGGTTCTCCCACTGGTCGTATCGCCAATGCAATCTGAGGCTGCATCTAGGGGATGAGCTCTAAGAAGAATGAGACCAAGAAAGAACCATATCTGAACTTCTTCTGCCCCATCCTACATCTCAAAACCTGTTCCTTCACGTTCCA